>JABFPB010000310.1:0-43487 GCA_022817645.1 Ceratoteleas bidentatus
GTTAGTTTTGTTAGTTTCGTTAGTTTTGTTAATTTTGTTAGTTTTGTTAGTTTCGTTAGTTTTGTTAGTTTTGTTATTTTCGAAAAATGGTTTACGAAAAATATATAGGAAATATTTTAATTATTTAATAAATATATATTAAATTGTTAGATTCGTTAGTTTTGTTAGTTTCGTTAGTTTTGTTAATTTTGTTAGTTTTGTTAGTTTCGTTAATTTTGTTAATTTTGTTAGTTTTGTTAGTTTCGTTACTTTTGTTAGTTTTGTTAGTTTCGTTAGTTTTGTTAGTTTTGTTATTTTCGAAAAATGGTTTACGAAAAATATATAGGAAATATTTTAATTATTTAATAAATATATATTAAATTGTTAGTTTCGTTAGTTTTGTTAATTTCTTTATTTTTGTTAATTTTGTTAGTTTTGTTAGTTTCGTTAATTTTGTTAATTTTGTTAGTTTTGTTAGATTGGTTAGTTTCGTTAGTTTTGTTAGTTTCGTTACTTTTGTTAGTTTTGTTATTTTCATTAGTTTTGTTAGTTTTTTTTTTATTTTTGTTATTTTCGTTAGTTTTGTATTTACTAAATATTATTCGCTATTAAGACTGTGTTATGAGCGGCTTTAGCGCCATCTGTATGAAAGGTAAACAAATTTATACAAAATAAATAATCGATTTCTTCAAATTTTCAAAAACAAATACCCTCTTAAGTCAACATCAATTTTTCACTTAACAGGGCACAATTTTTTTCATAAATGACCTCAAAAAAAAATTTTTTTTTAATCAAAACTTTGACGACCCAATTACAAATTCAGTATGAATAAAATGATTCACAAAGTTGGATGCAATTCATTGCAACATGTTTACTCGGCCAAAATGTAAAAATGAATTTTATGCCCCGAAAGACGCGCGGCGTCATTATTTAATGAACGCAGCTGCATAGTTAATGCCAGCGTGAATTATGTGGTCGCGCAGCCGCGAAAAATGGCGTATCGGCGGGTTTCGCGCAAGTTGATCAGCGAACGAGTTTGCGCGGAAAAAGTTGAAATTGCGCCGTTAAACGCTGATCTGGATGCATGCTCGTTCCACGCGAACGACGGTGTAACGTGTTCACCAAGCCCGACTGTTCCGGGTTTACGACTCGCGCGGAAGATGGAGCTGGCAATCGGTGCCGCTTATTGATATTTACGCGACGCGTTTATCCCGTCGGCGAATGGTGAAAAACGATTTTCGGATCGAAAAGTGAGTCACTTGTTGTCGACTTTGGCGAAACGAGGGAGACGGCGAACCGGCGAAATTAACGCGCAGAGAGTCCGCGGGGGAAATAAAAATGTTGTTCTGTCGTATTACGAGGGAAACGGGCGAAAACGCGAGGCTGACGGAATGTACTTTTATACTACTTGCATTCGTATCAAAGACGATTTTTCGCTAAATAACGCGGGCTAACATAATGAAAGGCGTATTATTAACTAAACGCTTTCATCTCGTCACTTTTTGGAAACATGTTTTCGCCCGCGTTTATATTATGCGATATTAATGAGTTTTTTTATTAAAGGAAGAGGGTAATGATATGCCGGGAATATTAAATTTCATAATTAAACATAACTGTAATTTCCGGGTGCATAAATTGTAAAAGTAAATACGCGCGATAAAAAAATTGTGAAAAATTATTTTAAACTGCGCGCGTGTAATATAAAACTTGTATTAGCAGAGTAAATAAGCGACTCGGTGACATAATAGCCCTATTACATAGCCGCAAATTTTTCATGATTACGCTTTAAATGTCGCTTTATAATGAAAGTGACACTTTAAAAGGGGGTAATGGGAATTGTATGGGCCAATTTAAATTAATTAGCTTTGAATAACTCGAGAAAAATTTTTTTTGTAACTGTCGAAAATTATATCATCTTTTTTCAATAAATGTATAACATACATATAATAGTGAATCGCAATTTAGTGTAATTTTATCTAAGTGAAGTAGGTTTGATTTCAAATAGAACGCGGATATACCATCCAACCGTAACCCGATCTAAGGAATTTTTTCTCATCAAACGGCTTTATTGTCACGAAGTAGAATTAAACGAATGTAAAAGAATTTTTCATTGCGTCAGATTTACCTAAGTGAGACTGAGTCCTGCTTTCTGTTTCCGAAGTTATACAATCGCACCAGAGAATTGAAAATATACTTGGTCACACAGATGTGTAAGTACAACAGAGATAGACACGAATTGTGAAAATGGTAAATATTAATTTAATTAAATCAGCTGTTATAGTGAATAAAGTAAAATTTGTTTTAAATAAATATTACCACATTAAATGGAAAGATTTTTTCAAGAACAAGATTTTATTCGTTAACTTATTTATTCATTATTATATGCTCGATAAATTCAACTTGCAATTTCTCCTACTTAATTGAAAATACAGTAAAATTTACTTATTGTCACCAAAAATGGTAATTTTTTTCGCCAAACCTCCTCCACTGAGAAAAAAATTTAGTATTCCCAACTATTAAATGGTTATTTTAGGCTTCAACGAGAAATAAGAGTTAAAGAAACTGTACTTAATAGTTTCTTTAACTATTATTTCTGGTTGAAGCCTAAAATAACCATTTAATAGTTGGGAATCCTAAGTGTTTTTCTCAGTGTTGTAAGTACAAAATAACATAGTAACATTCTGTACATTTCGACGCAATTAATCGTTTAATATACATGTTTTCCTGTTCTCTTGCACTATAAAATGAAACCGAAACTATTTTACAATTAATCGTATCCGCAATTCATCTCCGTTTCGGTACAGTAAATTTAAATTGCACTCTCGAAACTATCCTGAAATAAAACGCCATTCTTTGCTTATTTCCACAATGCAGCAATTTCGGCGCAACTACAATATTTCATCGCTCATAAATAGTTGAATTGCGAGCGGTTCTAATACCTCGAATCGTTCAGATTCAGCAAAAACGATTACATTCGCACATTATAGCTGGTCAAGTATTCGACAACTCGTTATTGATCGAACAATCATTCTCTAATACCGGCGTATTTATAATTCAAACACCGTAGTCGCGTATAAATATAGAATTCGACATTAAAGTCGGACGTTAAACACCGCGATCGTACGGATGAATAGAGTTCCAACGGGTCGTTATAGTGCGCAACATTGGTTGTCATCACAGCGTCATGAAACGGCCGAGTTCATCGAAATTGAAATGCGGAAAAATCAACTTGTCGACGATCATTATTATATTATAACCCAAATGCCTCAAAGTCGTAATTTCATCAGAATGTCTTCATTATTCAAGAATTTTCTTGCTCTTACGGTAGATGAAAAATAAATTTGGTGACATCCAGATTAATTATATTTCCTTTTTTATGAAAATGGGGCAACTTTGATACTATTTGTTAAACCTGATTTTCATACAGTTTACAAGGAATTTGATAGAGACATTCTTTGAAGAATAATAAAGCATTTATGAAGACGAACATTTTTATTTTTACTTCGTGTTCTAATTATTCTTTACTGATTGATAAAATTCGCAAACCAGGTTAATTTTGGTCTATTTTTCGATATTGTTGATACTCAATGTAATGCACCTTTTGTTTAAACAAATTAAACGAAATGCATTCTTCCCTTTTACCAAACACTGCAGATAAGTGAAGTAAACCTGAAAAGTGGGTTAGAAAAACACGAAAAATAAATTTTCCAGATAATTTGATCAAAATGTAGCAATGTTTACTATACCAGTCAAAATGCTCAAAACAACAAAATTGATAGTGTTGGACAAAAAATATCAATTACACTACCCTACATTTAAAGGTTCAAACTATCAGCAAAAATAGAATTTTTCGATTTTTCAGCATTTTTGGGATGTGCCTCCCTTTAATCGAATTACCGAACGTGCAGATGGAATAAATTGGGGGCAGTTGCCATTATTTATATAATAATAAAAATGTACGCGCGCACGTCGGTATCTGAAAAATATTTTCATCCGAAAGTAGTCGCGCCGAACGAGCGGCGTAAAGATGAGAGCGGAATAAAATGCACGTAACTTCCGCGTCACGTCGGGGAATGGTACGTGAAAAGTGTGTCCTATCGTTTCTCATTGAAAATGTCCAATCGTAAAGGTGGGAAGCGACGAAAACGGGGAGCGCGAAATAAAACTCCGTTATGATCGCCAGGATTTGAACGTCAGCAGTTGAATTCCGCGGAGTCTGACGCGCAATTCCCCATTTAAAAACATTTCACACTAGCCATGTGTTTTTATGAAATGAACCAATATCCTAAACGCACTTGGAAATACAACGCGTTAAAAGAACGCTTACACCTCTAACTGAATCAGCGCGAGAATTCTCGAAACGTTTAGCCTATATTTATCCCGGCGACGAAGTACCAATAAAGCGTCAAATTTTTTTCACGTTGCACCCGTTTTTCCTAACGGCTATTGACTTGGAATCGGTCACAGATCAAACACCGTTAACGATCATTCATAGTCCAACAAATTTCGCTGAAGCATCGTTGACGCTTTACGGATGTTTAATCGCGTTAAAGTGATTTTTCAACGCTGGTTATTAAATTAAAGTGTTTTGAGGCGCCTTGGTGCAACGCTCGCTTGTTGGAACTCGAAATGTCAAACGAATAAAAAGTGCTTAACTGACGCGTGAAAAACAATTCTGTTGTTGAAAGTCGGTTTTGTGAATTTCGGTAGTTTTTATATGATTTTGCTATGACGTTTGTAAAATTTATAGAGGGAATTGCTGAAAGACATGTGTCCGTTATTACAGCTCCACTGCATCCATTTAATAATTCAATATTGTGTCAAAATCTTATGTCCATAGACCAATGTAAATGGACATCTGTCAGATCATAGTATGTGCATTGGTTACATGAAAAACGGATTAGTTCAATTTTACATTATATGTTGTAACCAATTAAAAGGAAAAGAAACTTAAACTCGAAAACAGCGTGATACCCACATCGAATTTTTTTAGATGTGGGTACCAAGATTTAATTGAAGGTAAACTAAAATAATAAATTTGATCTTTATTTATCTCATCTAGAATTGAACAATTGATGTTTCAATTTAGACGGGTGGGTAAAGTTCGACTATTGGGGAGAAGTGGTGGGTCCCTTAGATACTTTTCGGCCAAACATATGAGAAATTCAGTGGTTTGCCTCTTAATTGACTCACTTCTAACTCAAAGTGACACACTTATGACTCAAGGTGACTCACTTACGACTTCATGACTCACTCATGTCTCATGTCAACTAACGAATGACTCAAGGAGACTCACATACGACTCAAAGTGACTCACTCGTGACTCAAGGTGACTCAGTCATGACTCAGGGACTCTCACTTATGACTCAAGGGAACTTGACTCAGGTGGACTTACTTATGATTTCAAGGTGACTCTCTTATGACTCAAGGTGAGTCACTTATAACTCAAGATGACTCACTAACGACTTCATGACTCACTTATAACTCAAGGTAACTCACGTATGACATAAGGTGACTCACATACGACTCAAAGTGACTCATTTATTGCTCGATGACTCACTTATGACTTAATGTGACTGATTAACTACTCAAAGTAACTCACTTACGACTCAAGGTGTCTCATTTGTGACTCAGCGGTGTCACAGTAACATCACTAAATGTTCGACTAATTCAGCGCTCTTCAGAAAAACTCGTACGGCAAAAATAATCCTAATATCTCTACCCCCGATCCCACGTTCCCACTCCACTCTACAAATAAAACTCGTCTCCCCTGAAAATTGGCTCAACTTTCATAATTAATATCCGTCGAATCTGAGCCTCCTTCGGATCAATCGTCGCGAACAAAAGAAATTCCTCGACTTGATCCCCGCAAACTCGCGCCACCAGAATCCGCGCGTCTTTAGCAGTTTTAAAGATTCCGAATTGTGTTTACTGAAAGAATGAAGCCGAGCAGTAAAATGCAAGCTTCGCTGTTGACAGGATTTGAACAGTCAGCACTTGGATCCCGTGGAGGTATTTCGCGGCATCCCGTACGCCGCGCCTCCTGTCGGGGACTTGCGCTTCAAATCACCGGAGCCGCCGATTCCTTGGACCGACTTGAAACGGGCGGACTCCTTTGGCTGCGTTTGCCCCCAACGCCTCCCGGACTTGAGCAACAGCACTGTCGCTCTGTCGGAGATGCCAAAGGACAGATACCAGCAGCTACATCGCATGGTGCCGAACCTCAAGAATCAAAGCGAAGACTGCCTTTACCTCAACTTATACATCCCCGGAAGTGGTGAGTGCGAAACTTTTGATTGCGCGCGACAAATCGTAGCTTTCATCAGATCGGCGTGATGTCATTAATTACGCGCAGCCCCAGGTGAAAAATTGCGAAACGCGGATTCGCGAGTCATTTTCGAGGGCATTCGGCTTTTTGATTTTTCGAATCAAAAAGCCGAGTGCAAGCATAAATATTGGCTAGAGCTTAAATAATGACGAATCGGAGTTTAAATATTGAACGGAGTTTGGTCACTGGAGAACCGAAATGCGACATGCGAAATGTTTGCGATTTTTGTTAGGATATGCAGGGAACAGTTTGTTGTAAAATTTTCGTAATGTAAAATGTGAAGGACGCTTGGTGAAATTATTGTATTTACGAAATGTCGAAAACGGTTGGAAAGGAATGAACATTTTATTCACATGCATACCGTTTCCAGGTTTTTGAAAATTATGTTTAAAATTGCAGCTTACACTTGACTGCTAGTTTTAATAATTGACAATACTGCACATTATTTACCGTAAAGATGTTCATTACATCAAACGTTATCACTGTGTTTACAATTTTTGTTTTTTAAATTTCCAGTAAAAGCATATGAGTTAATTAGACATATGCAAATTAGTTTGCATATTAAATTTTATCGAAAAATAATTGGAAATTTTGATAAACCTTTTTTATATTTGTATGTTCTATTATGAAAATAGTTCAAATGAACAAACGGATTGATATAATTGATATCAGTTTGTATAACTGACCTCCAACTATAACTATAAAATTCACTTGAAAATCACGCTTTTTTATTACATTTTCCTTTTTCACAAAATATGTTTACAAATATATATAAAATACATAGTTAATAAATAACTTTCTACTGGAATACATTTTTAAATATTTTTTAAATTTACTGCAGCTCCTGTGCGCGGTTTCAACCTTCGCGTGGAAAATGGGCCGATCCCGTTAAATGCTGCAACAGATTTTTATTTGTATCGAATGGCTACTTTATTCCCATTTTTAAGAATTCAACGCCGTAAAAACGTCGTAAAACTGTAATCGTCTTTCACGGCACAGTATAATGCGCGGTATATTTATGCGAATGTTAGTTCAACGTTGTTGCGAGATTAGATTTCGCGAAGTAACGATGAAAAATTTCACGGGGTGCGTTTTAATTGCCACAAACGGATCTGCGATGGTTTATCGCGCGGAATAAAAATAGCCGTAAACAACCCATAGTGGGCGGATTTATGGCGGCGGATGGGTGCGTTATTCACAAGTCGTTCACTTATCAAAAGCAAGGCGTTTTTAAAGACGACATGTGTCGCGAATTTCCGTCCCATCGAAACCCTAAAGAAAAGCTGTCTGCACTAAAAAAAGGCTCGTAACTCGGGAAAGCCGCGAACGTAAAACCAAAATGTAACGCTTCGTTTTATATCGCGTGAATATATTTGACGCGCGGATCGCGCGCCGGAATAATGTAAACTCAACTTTGATCTTGCGCCCCGAGTTACGAAATGGTACCACAAATTCGCCTGAGGTTTTTTATTTTGCAAATATTTTGAGACCGCTTTGCCGTCGCGATGAATTTGCCGCTACGTTTTTATAACATATTCATCGGCTCGAGGTCGTCCCAATTTCGGGATTCCGTAACGCGGCAATTTCAAAAACGGCGGCGATCCATTCAAACGCGGATTACCGAAAAGACCAATCGCGTGATTCGATCTACGTTTCGTCAGCCATCGAAAATAAATGAAAACTCGCGCTTCCTCGAGTCGAAATTTGCATTCGTGAAAGTAACCCGGTGATTCGACAGTCCGTCCGATTTTCAGGAGTGGCCCGTTTATGGGAATGGAGGCTAATTTGGACACCCTAAGAAAAAAATTGGAAAATAGGGTATATTTGAAATCAAATGTAATGGAAAAGAAACGAATTTTTCTAACACAAGTAAATTGTTATGATTTTTAGTTTTTATAGGTACGTTTACATTTAAATGTAATGGAAAAGATACCAAATTATAGGGACCAAAAAAACAGTTAAATTCAAAGTTTAATTTCGAATTATAATAACATAAATATAGTTACAAAAATTAATAAGAAGACAAACTTCATTTTAAATTTTCTAGCAATGGTTGCAAGAAATTTCTCTCAGTGTATTTGTCTGTCATATATCGCTCATTTACGATTTTTTATTTCAGATAATTTTGTTTTTCTTATTTGTTTTCTTTTCAATTTGTTCTTCTTTCACCGTTATCATTATTTCTCACATTGTAAGTGTCCAATTTAGCCACCGTTCCCCTACCCCCGAATCATCGTTGGAAATCATTAGAAAGCTGAAATTCGCGAGAAAATTGGCTCCGAAGACTGCGTCGGCCCACTTGGCGCGAATGGCCCGTTGACGACTCGATCTTCCAGTTGAGTTTCGCGGCGTTTTTTTGCCGCGCGCCAAGTTCGAAAACAATTTCCATTTACAGCTGCAACTCGCGTTTTTGCGCGCCATCT
Organism: Ceratoteleas bidentatus; assembly: GCA_022817645.1. NCBI lineage: Eukaryota > Metazoa > Arthropoda > Insecta > Hymenoptera > Scelionidae > Ceratoteleas > Ceratoteleas bidentatus. The sequence continues at coordinate 8,731 of JABFPB010000310.1, forward strand.
CGGCGCGCGGATGGGATTAAAAAGCAACATGTACTTACAGCAAATCGCGAATTCAAATGGAAAACTTTTTGCGCGGCAAGAAATTTTATCGCTACTCGAGGCCTGTTATCGGAAAACGTGCTTGTTGCGAAAACGCGGGTTTGTTACTATGATTAACGAATTAACATCTGCAGGCTGAATTTTCCTACGGAACTAGTCGCGACAAAGGGACCTAAATTAGGCGAACTTGGCGGAAATTAGGCGATAATTACAGGCACACACGCATATTGCGCGAAAATAAAAGACGCCCAAAATGGCGGGCAAGGTTTCGGGAGTTTTTCTCCTGGAAGTTGCGGAGACCAAAGAGACCAAAGTGCTGCTTCGGGTATGACTATGATTACCCGGTTTGCCGTATAATTGGCGAAACGCGCAATTGCCTTAAATTGAATTCGCGACGGTTTAAATGTCTCGTATTAGCGGCGATCCTGCGACGGTTATTGTAAGTGCTAAATTTTGAGCGCGCAATTAAATATGCGCAAGTGACACGTATTGCGCGCGCGGATCAGCCAAGTCGTTTTTGGTGCGGCGAATTTATGAGTAGCTTTGATTTCAGCGCGGTAAGGCGGTGTTTTATGGAGAAAAAAGTTTCACTGCGCAAGCGAGTAAGAAAAATGCACTTTCGGAACGTAATCAAAATGTAATGTAACTTAGTTTTTAGGTTATGTGTTACAATCAAGTATTTCGATTTCTACAATTGTATATAATTATAGTTTCTATAATTTACAGCAACACTTTAATTTGGTGAAAGCTGATTGGCTGAACATTTTTATTTTGAATAAAAATAAAAATAAATATAACAAAAATTTGAATTAAAAAAACAGTCAAACTGATTAGAACAGAAATGAGTCACAGTCATTTCATTGTTTACAGTGTATGCTGCATTAGATTATGATTAAAATTTGTTTAAGTGGACGAAACCCAAATTTCGGAAATCCTTATAGTATAAAATCGTTATTCGTTTTACACTGACTAAAAAGTCGTTTTATACTAAGTTTCCATACTCGCACTAATTTAATTTTTCACATGCATCTGATGCAATATTCCTAAACATTTACGATTATTTTGCGAGACTTTTTCCACCGTTTCCAAACGTTACACATGCGCAAACTATAACTTTGTTGTTAACATTTCCGAAATCGATAACGGCTGATTATCGCGTTCATTAACAGTCCTTGTTTTTCCGCTGAAAAATCTCGAAACGGAATATTTCATTCATTATGAAAATCGATCATTCGAAATCGCAGTTCATATTAATATTTTTTACCAACTCTTAAAACTCGTTCTCTCGATGACGCTTAACGAGCGTGCATTTTGTCAATATTATCAAAATAACTGTTCGTATTACCGATGCAATTTATTGATAACTTCGAGCACGTTATATATTACAATATTCGTGTCCGAATGTGAAGTATTGGCATCGCATCGGTGTTGGCTCGCTAACTCTTACTAATGAATACCGTCTGTGCCATTGGAATTTCGAGTATGACTCGCACACAAGTTCGCCATTTTTCACGACGGACGTTTTCAACATTTGACATTTTGATATTAATGAGGAAATCCGTGTTCAATAATTTTGGAATTTCGAGAAGTTCGCCCGAACGAGTGTACACGTTGCATTCGGCAATATAATACTTATATGCCAATTTGCCGAGGGTTTATTATCGCGTTCAATTTAATTCGATTACGTAAAACAACTCTTTTTTACAACTGTAGCGATTTAAATAAACACGAACGGTAATTAAGACAACAAACGAATCGAATCATAAAATGATATTCTCAAATATTAACGATTTTAATCTGATGATGTGAAAAGGGCAAAATTCGATTCAGCGATTTATAATTTTCGTTGTATCAGAGATGGGATGGTTCATTTTCTGATTTATATGCGTTTATACTTTAATACGAAATAATATATGAGTCTTTGTAAATAAGAAAATCAAGAATACGTATCCTCATTGGATCAGACTAAAAGTTAATATTAGTTTCTATATTTGTTGAAATCAGAAAAATTGAGTGAAACGTTTAAGTTATGTGCTGACATTTTTAGTAAACATGCCTGAAATTGCAACTGAAAATACATTTAAAAAATTATAAATTCTAAAAATATTATAGTAAGTTTACCATAATGCGATGTTGACGTTATTTACGGCGAATTAATTATAATTTTAAAAAAATATTGTTAACAAAAAAATGTATGATTAACATTACCAACAATCGTAAAATATGTATAAAACACGCGGTTTTATAACTCATACGGATTATTTGACCGGAAATTTCGGTGTCCGTGCGGGAAAAGTATATTTAGTAATTGGATAACGAAAATTCAATTCCGCTTCTTTTGTGCGAAATCGAAAAGAAGTAAATAAGCAACGAAGCAAAATTAAACCATTTAAGCTGCAATGGACCCTCTCGATTGGCAGCATTATTCAATTGAATTTTCAACTTTGGTTACTCGAGGAAGTGTAGGAACAATTTGGTAATTAGAAAATGGTGCGATTTCATTAATTACGGCGAAAAAAGTATTTGCGTTCATAATATTTTTTCAACGAAGAATATTACCGGTGCAAAATCAACAGACCTAAAACGCGAAATTAAATTACACTTTCTCCGACTTTCAACATACACACTTTTTTACGTCTCGATAAACTTACGCGATCTATAGCTTTTGATTAAAAAAGTTTCCGAAATTTTTTATTAGTGAATGATTGCCGAGGTGATATTAAAGTCGAATTAAAACTCATATCTTTTTGAACGAAAACTACGGGACTCATTTAAAGTACCCCGTTACGCTCCATTCTCGAATGCATATTTCTGTTTTTCTTCACTTTGACGAAATGAAAAGTTGTTTGCTTATCATCGCACGGTGAAATTGTTCGGTGTCTTGGTAACTTGAATCGGCTGATTACTATTTATTACACAGATTTCAGAAACGAAATTAGTATGACCGTAAAACTTATCGCAGACAACTGAATCGAAAGTTTCGCAGTTCCCCGACGAAACCATTTTAATTGCCCGTCTTACCACTTACTTTTCTGCCTGAAAATGAATTTTTCGACAATTTCAAAAGAATGTACAAAAAAAATTAATTAAGAGAACTGCTCGTGGAAGTCACTGACCCCGCGGTCTTGAGAAACTCAAGTGTGATAATGCTTTCTGTCTAGACGTACGTAAGACGGCGCGTGTAAATATGAAATTATTTAGAACATTTCCTCGACGTTCCCACGGAAAATACGGAGACTCGTTACACGCTGAAAAAAGTTCTAGCAAATGTTATTCGACAAGCCAGAAACAATATTTCAAAAATAACATTTGTATTATTTCAAAATGGAAAAACAGGACCACTTCTGAAAAAGTGTTTGTTTTACATATGAAAAAAGTACTTTAAAAAGAACATTCTAATATCTACTTAAATTTTATACCTTTACTTCAAAACTACACTAAAACTAGAAACCAGTTTCTAGTTACCTTTTAAGTGTATAATTGTCCCAAAATTCTATTGGAATTTGAAAAACAGTAACCTAAGTTTCAACGGAACGATTTTCAAAATTACACAAATTTATTAGTTTTTTTCGCTTCAGATATATCAAATATGCTTTCTCTTCAAAAGAACTCAAAACATCGAACTATCGTCCTAAATGTTCGTTGACGCTAAAGGATCCAAAAATAGCGAATCAACAATTACTCCTGAATTTACTTCCGTCGCGACAACTAGAAAAAAAGTGGTACTCCGACGTGCCGGGGGGCTTTTTTATCCTTCATTTTGATGCACAAAAATAAAAGAGTTACGACAATAAAGTTAAATTTCGAATTCAGTGCATTCGTCATGAAATATCGATTAAAAGTGCGAACAAAATAAAAATGCAATTTCCCCAGCAAGCCTACATATTCATGGCCGGGCGCCTAACTGCAAGCCAAATAGCGAAAAGTGTTTGACATGAATGCAATCGCACTTTTATAAGCAACGAATCGAACGGCTAAAAATCGAATGTTTCGCAACTTCTCCGCGTGGTCTCCGAAATAAACATACACCGCTGCATTATTCATTTAACCCGCGGATCTCCGCGAAACCTACGTAATGCAAATCGGCAAGCAAATTCAGCCGCGTCACCGTAACGCGAGTATACGTGCACATTCATTTCTTCTGTAAACTCAATTCAGCAGTGGCTTATTGTACTTTCGGTTTTCACAAACTTCGCCGTTATCGAATCGCAATGAAACTTTATATAAGTTGCGCGGCAAAAAATATTTTTCCTTTCGTTTTCCACCTTGTCCCGGGGCTATGATGAGATTGCCGACCTTCTGAGTTGGGTTATCAATGAAATGTTGTCGCCGGCACTTTATTGTTGGAATTCCAATCATGTCGGTGTACGTTTATTAAGTTTTTCTTGTCGAGCATTTTTTTTGTCGAGCATTTTTTTCTTGGCGTCTTTTCGCGATCCAATAATTAAATACACATGCCCCCGGAGCAACGTTATTGTGTATAATGAGCTGAGGGGGTTGGGAAGGAAGGAAGAATCGCGGAATCGTCAAACTTGCCGATTGAATTGCTAATAAGGTGGATATGGTTTCCTTTCAAGACGAGAGAAATTAGGCTCTTGAAGAATTGGTAAACAATATTTGCGGGAACTTTCAGCGTTTGGCTAACGATGTGTTCCGATTCAATTATTTAGGCGAAGAATTGTAAGAGTCGAGACCGCCTCGGTGGAGCGATTCGGGATGTTGACTCTTGCGGTCGGTTGTTGCGAGAGAATTGTTGCAGTCGAGGGTTTCTAAAAAGCTGAACATTCTTAAGATTGATGGATGGGGTTTGGGTTTGTTTGAGGAGGAAAGAATATTCTGCTTTTTGTATGCTTAATGTTAATCTTGAGACGGAAACTGTTGCAGTTTTACTGTTTAGCTCATTGAATCGAGGGAGAACTTCACAGTTTTGGAATAAAACATGAAAAAGTGTGCTCACACATAAGGCAAGCAATTTAAAATGGTTCAGAAAACAGCTGTAGTTTCGAGTCAAAACTTTTAGTGCACTAATCGATATCGGTTCAGTCATTTGCAAATTGTAATTTAGAAAATAATGTTATTTACAATATTCCGGCGTTTCAAATGTATTTTCAATTTTCAAACGTATTTCTCAAGATCAATAACTTCAATGTGCACGGTGTTTAAGGTTTTTCGCATAGCACTGTATAATCTAGCAATGTAGATGGTAATCTTAACCTAACACAAATGAGAAATGGACATCGTTTACTCTCTAATACTCTCTATAGCCGCTTTAGAACAACTGTTATTGTTCAATTGTATGTATTTTCGTTCAGGTTACTGTAATTTGGTATAATAATTGAAATGTTATTGCTATTTCCTTTCAAAAATAACAAAATAAAAAGAAAATCAGTGCAAAAAACATTTGTTGCAAGATGAACGCTAAAAACTAAAATAACTAAAAACAAATACAAACCTACTTAAAATTACTTTCATAGATCTTTTTTGAAAATAAAAATCGATACACCAAAAAGTTTAAATGTTTAACAAATTTTACAACAAATTTTTGTATAAATTTAACAAATTTTTCAAAAACTTTACACAGTCAATACGTCGATTGTACGTCTAAAAAGACTTATTTTTAAACCCTGATATTTTTTATTCGAAAGAAACGTATTTTTAACTGAAAATAGGTTATACTTCATTTACACCGATAAAATACAATATAAACTGTAACCTGAATGTTTAAAATGTGAGTTTATTTTAAATAAAAAAGCTAGCATATACTGAGAATTAAAATAAACATACGAAATTGCCTCTGAAAGTAGTTTGGATAATTTGGTCTTTAATATATCAGATCTCACCGTAATTACAAACAATATCTGTCAAATAAAATAACTGCTTCCTTCAATAACGCACGATACCGTAATACGAACTGCACAATGGTTTGCATGCACATACTCTAATGATCCATTCGGCGACGCTCGTACTAATTACCAAATTTTCTCGAACACTGCTACTATCAGAAGCACCGTGATAAAACAAGAGCACTTACATAATCATGATAATTAATTTATTCAGCCAGCCTGGCTAAGAAATGACACAGATAATGCACGCCATCCATCTCGATTCATCTAGATTCGTGACTTCCGTGACACTTTATTTTGCAAGCATTTTCCTCGCTGAAAAGGTATTGGAATAGAGAAAAAAAGTTGTCCATTTCCTTCGCATTTCAATCTGCAATCGCCTTATAAAATTCTTCCATCAGTAAGCTCTATTGAATGTTCTGGTGATTCTAACAAATATGACAAATTGTGATTCATTTTGTGTTATACTCGGTTCAAAAAAGCCGGTTTTTCTCTACTTAAAATCGACACTTCGTACAATTTTCAACCAGCAAACTCACAGTCCTGAATTGTGACCGTTATTTATTTGCTGCACATTTCATTACTCCAGAATCGCTTTGACCAAGTCTGTCGTATAAAAATAGCAAGGCTGTTAGTACTGAGTAACTGAACCAGAGAAATTTTGATAGTTGACCGACTTAAAGTTAAGTTCGAGATGAAATCGTATTAACGGGGTTTTCTCAGCTAACTTTTAACTCGCTGTATAGAAGCGAAAAGCTGTACGTTTCTTGCTTATTATAAAAATTGCATTGGAGCTGTGTTGGGAAAAAACGATTGGTGCTACTTTTAGATAAATACAAATAATGCTATTTACTGGCATATTATGACCGAATTTTACTGATCTATTTCAGACAATCTAGGCCTAACTGCTTTTGTACATTTTTCTTTAAAGAAATGACATTAATGTTTAAAAATGTTTAAGTAAAAAAATATATATTAGCTATATTTTTTTCAGTTATAATACAATTAATTATAATACAATTAATACAATAAAATAAATGTTAACATATATTTTGCGAATATATTTTCGTGCATGTGGATACCTCAAGCAATGAAAATGCTTTAAAATGTTTATTGCCAATATATAATTTATATATATTGTTTATTTTTTGCAATTTAATTTCATATTACATAACGTCATATCATATCCGAAATTTCTTTATATTAGATCAGAGACCGTCTTTAACCCTTTAAACATTCTCAAGCACGTGATATTTCATATACATTCAGACATCCTCTGGCAATATAAAGGTGTATTGTCAGTTCACTGAATTTGAACGCGCTCATTAACACATACAGATCGATAGTCAAAGGGTTAAGAAGGCATCCGGGGCAACAATTTGAAACTTTACAGTCTCTGAACAGATGATATTTAATGATATTGGTCACATAAATGTCAATAAAATTAGATGATAAATTTTGCAAAAATGACATTTAATTATTAATTATGAGCATTAAAATTGTTATTCAATTATGACCCCTATAATACCTATCAGACATTATTCAACAATATTCTAGACACATTCCTCGAATATTATTTAATAATACAATATTCGAGGAACGTGTCTGGAACATTATTGAATATTATTGTCTGCTCGGAATATACGGATTGTCTCAGGAAAAACTAATTTGAATTTGATTGGCTTAATTAATCCACTTCCTCCATTGTGTTAAGAAATAATACTTTTATCTTCTGATTATTTCCTTGTTCGAGTTAAATGAATATAAAATGAATATAAAAACTCACGTTTCCCTGACAATTATCGGTAATAGAACGAGACTTTGTTAAACTTGAAATTTGTTCCGGGTAAATCATAAAATATGGACCTTGGAAAAGATGAAACAAAGATTCCGACTTAAACTCACTTGCGCGTGATTTTATTGGACATTGTTGAAATTCGCGACGTTTTTATCGAATCTTATTATAAACTCCCAATAATATGCTAAACATAGCCGACGGAAAAAGTTCTCATTGAAAATCTGCAATGGAGCTTTGCGTTATTATACCGAAAGTTGTATTACAATATTAGGTCAGTTCGCGGTGAACTTCGATAAAGTTACACGAAATCTTATTACAAATTTCCGACGGTGAAAAAATTCGGAAACTTCGCCTAATTAGTTCCGCAGATTTGATCGAACGAAAATTATGAATTCGCTCCCTCAGATTTTGCACTTCAAATTATCCAAAAATTAATCAACTTCGCCGTTTATAACTTTTCGCGTCGGATAATGCAATTAAACCTGTCCAAAAACGTCCAACAAATTTCCGCATTAACATACTGTGACAGTTTTTCAGCAGAAAATATGCTTCAATTTAATTTTTCTATCACGATTACGTGCACTAACGATTAAGTGCATTTTCGTCGCGAAAACTTGCTTCATCTCATTCGCATCGAGACTTCAATTTTTTGTCGCTCACGAGCCTATAATAAATACGCCTCCCTTTTAAACCGTTCGACTGCCTCCAGTCAAATCGGTGATGCGAATGTGATACGATGTAAATTTGATTCCCACGAAGCCTGTAAAACTTTTGTGGCGAACTAATAGCACCGTACGCGTCTCCTTTGCCGATGCAAATGAAATTCAGCCAGCATTAAAATTTATTCACGGCATCCAAATCGGCGTCCAGACTCCTTTTTGTCGCAAAACTTGGCGCAATTGTTTTATAAGCGGCCGAACTACAGAACTCGACTAAATTAGGTGACTTAATTAAGAACGCTCACTGCTCGATTTTAAGACACTGAGAGACTGTCATGCAGTCTCAACATCGCGGAATTTTTAAGAGGCGGTCAGATACTCGAAACCACGTTTTCATTAAGCGGAGGTGTGAGTGAAGTATAACGTCGACACTTGAAGCAAATGATAGAGGATTTTGTAATTTGTTACTGTTTGGTTGCCGAACAATTTAACGTAAGGAAAAATTCCGAATTTTTTTACGGAAAACTCGTAGACTGACTTAAAACCACTGAAACCACTGAAACTTTATAAAAAAGGAATCTAAAGAATTCCAGTAAACATACTGACATTTTATTAGTTTACTTTAGTAGATAGCAGTTATATTGTAGAATGTCAGTTTTTAGATTTTACAAGGAAACTGCAAAATTATAGTATATTTATCGTAAGTTTACAGTCTCCTTATTAAATCTAAAAACTTTCTGTAAGAGGTGTCATTTTTCACAGTATTTATCATAAAAATAAAAAAACATTTTTACGGATAATTTTTACATCTATGATTAACTATGAAGAAACTAAATTTGTTTATAATATACATTTAATTTACAAATTTTTTGGAACGAATACAGTAAAAAAAGAAACACAAAAAGTGATCCTTTTTGTACTTCAAACTTTTGTACTTCCTTTTTGTAATTATTTTTATAGCAGTACAAATTGTAAGTGATTTTTAACTCATACTTTTTCTTAAGTTATTACCATTCTTAAATGGATTATAAATAAGTGTGCAATTCATTAACAATATTTATTTTATGAAGAAGAAAACATTGAAATCTTGATTCTTAATTGTCCCTAGAACATAGTAAATTCTATCTGACGAACTTGTTCATTATTTTTACGTATGCATTACACTTTTTTTTTATAGACCTTATTCACACGAAACAGTTTTTATAACTGCAGTAAAAAAATTTTTATTTGTTAAAAGTAAAAATTGAGATTTCCTTTCAAGTGAGTTCTGTCTCAAGAACTTTTATCTGACACCGAAACATTAATTGAAACCTCTATTCTTCACTCAATATGAACGTTAAAAATGTTCTCCATTTCTCCTCACTTTTATCCGACTCTCCCACCTTCCCTTCAGACACTTTTTTCCCCGAAGAATTTCGCGGAATCCGAAAAGCACTTTAGCCCGTTAAGAATTAACGCGAATGATTGGACGCATCGATCTGCCGCTATTTGTCTAATCTCATTTTCATACAAGGCAAAACTCGAGTTACACTCTAACCCGGGGACAATCTATCACCGCGCTATTTCCGTCTAAGCGAGTTATAATTGGAGCGTACAAGTTACTAATGCACTTCGTTAATTATTTCGGCATTACCGAAAAATAGCTCAAAGGATTTGCCGGATGTTTAACCCGAAAACTGGAAGGAAACGCGCGACTCCCGTAACGATCCGACAATTATTTTATCACGCAAATACTCGCTTCGGCGTTTTCTATAACGGCGAACTAATTTGCATAGCGCGCGCGCGACAGACAATTTTGTCAAATTAATGAAAACGGCGACTGCGGCGCCGTTCCGGGCAAATGGCACGAACGATCGGGGAATAAAATGTGCGCGCAAACGCGATGCGTTTCCTTATAATTATGTCGTCAATCATCGCGGCGAACAATCGCATTATCCGTCGCGGCCGACGAAGGAGTGTTAATTAAAAATATGTACTCTTAATTAAAAGTTATCGCCCGCGCGGATAACTTTTTACGCGCGCATTAACGGATTAATTAACTTTATAATAGAAATAACAACACGCCCGAACAAATGTTTTAATGCGCGCGCCCGATGCAATCCGACGCTTTTCCGATTCCGCCGTCCCCCGGCCCCCACTTAATTCCACTCAATCGCTTTGGAAGAACAACTTTGCACGGAAAAAGAAGTCACCGAATTGCATGCTGAAATGAAAAGATTGAGAAAAAGAGTCGGTAGGTTTTAGCAAATGTTATTACGAGATTAGGTGACGGCGCTGTCATTTGACAAGTTGAGTGGATTTGATTATTTGGGAGGTAGATTTGAGGAAATGGCGTCAGGGAAATGCGATATCAGTGTTGTAGGTCATATTGAAGCCAATCTGGGCGAAGAAAGGATTGGCTTAAAAAAATGATTAATCTTTTTTTTCAATGAATAAATGCTTAAGGATTTATTCGTTTTCTTAAGATAGTATTTAGACAATGTTTAAATACCCAACGTGAAAAATGTTTACTAAATATTTAAACATATTTACTAACTAATTATAAATATTGCTAGTAAAATTAAACATATTGTGACGCTAAATATAACATAATTTTCTGTATCGTAAAATATTTCAAGCATTTATTGAATACAGCTGGTTTTCTCAATCAGGATTTTTTATAGGATAATTATTTCCGATTTCCACCGATGTTGGAATATTTACCAGACACGATTTTCCCAATTAATTAATGAGTCCAATGAAGATAATCCGGGAACAATCAGGAAATTGACTCAGTCCCAAGCCGCAGCTTTAAGATTAAAATGTTCCCATGTGAATGATTGAAATCGATTTGGCCGTGCGTTTTTCGTCGCTCGGTTTGGCTGCTTACGTGCCACGCGAGCAAACTTTCGCGAGCGCGAGCAAAAACGAGTTTAATTGTTTACCCGGTCGGTCATTTTGGGACCATAATAAATTTTCATGAAAAATGGCGCAACTTTTAATTCGCCGATTACGGACGAGTTTTTATTTACGCTCTATTTCTTTCGACGCGCGTTTTCTTCTAATCTATTGCGGTACTTCGTTTGAGTTACCGCGAACTTAAATTAAGACGTTTTCATACATCTTGGAATGAGGCGTGTTAATCTTCAAGCGCGGAACAAGCTTTTCTTCATCCCGCGCAGTCTTGTAACAAAGTTAATTAATGGATCGTAAAACTATTTTCATTCAGCCAAATTCGAAAACGACGATGTGGAAGGTGATTTTCTTTTTATCTTACACGCTGAGTGAAACTGCATACTTGAAACTTTACACTGTATATAATGTATCACGTGACGTGACTTGATTTTCGTAATTATTGTTTCGAAACATTTTATTTTGCTTGTACCAACTTTCAGTTTTGTTTCTAAATAAAAATGTTTGAAACGTTTCAGAGAACTGAATTTGCTTTTTTCTTACGTTTAGGAACTAAGTATTTAAATATTATTTTCAAACATACACTTATTCTAAACAATTGTAGATATAAAGATGCAAATAAAAGGAATTTATTTTTGTGCGAAATGTAGTTCATACAATATTTGGAGTATCCCATAAAGTTCAATGAAATCAATACAATTACCGCGAACAATGATTCGGTAAATCTATGAACTATATTGCACAATATAGATCGTAAAACAGTTGATAGCTGATTGTGTCGATCTGTATCGTAAAATCAAGTATCTACTTTATAGCCGTGTATTCTCCGTCTGCTCTCTCAATTCTGCTCAATCAATTTGTTCCTCCCCAATAATTCATCAACGAAACACATGAAAATCTTCACTGATCCAATAACACTCTGAAAACAAAAAGAATGTTTTTTAAGACACATTAAGTCATTCAATTCAAGATACGTCAAGTTGTAAACCAGATCCACCATGTTACCGTCTGCCTCGAAGATTTACGATCCAGAGTTAGCTGGTTTTGCACAACATGATCCTTGAATAGGGACATCGACACTTATTTTAATCTTTCCCTGACTTTGAAAAAATCTCTACACTGAAAAAACTAACCTATAAATTATTTTTTAATGAAAACGATTCCTTTTAAATGAAAAGGATTCCTTTTCTGCCAAAATGATTTCTTTTGTGCCAAAATGCTTTATTTTGGCCCAAAAGGATATTTTTAACAGTGTAACTTTCCTCAAATCTTATTAAATTTTGGCCACTGAAAAACGCAATTTCCCTATAATTTTAACTGAAACACATTCTATGTAATTTAAACCATTTTTCACAAATAACTTGTAAACATTTTAACCACTGACAAGTTACCGCAATTTCCTTCGCTATAAAATAACAATTGAAAACCGAACGTCTCGCAAAAGCGCGCAATGTTGAAATTAATTGGAACGATTTTTCCTTGTAACAGAGGCGCAACGGTTAAAGAAAGGCCATGTACTCATTGAATCTGCCTCGGCTAATTCGCTCGCGCAATTTCCTCCTGCAAGATTCTCTATAACGGACTTTACATCAGCGAGACTTACTTCCAAATACTAGCGGCGAATCGTTAACTCAGCTGTAGATTGCAATTACGTACTTCGCATGCTGACTTGGCCCACCAAGAGGCGGACTAATTAACTACTACCGTCTGATACGTCAAATCGGTCTCAAAATGCGCATCCGCACGTAAAAGAATAGTCTTCTTTGATACTCACTGCCGAAAATGAAAATGCTCGGGTTAATAAACTTTGTTAACAGATCACAAACAGGGCGCGGCGAAAAAGTTGCCCGAGCCTGTGTTGGTTTAATTCTCTTGAAAGAAAACACCTAAATTACGTAGCAAGTTTATTCACGTCTATAATCTCAGTGCACTCGAAATAGCCCCGGATACTCTTTCCTCCTGCATTTACAGGCATTTTCATTACGAACTTATTGTTCGCTCCTTCAAAATCGAGAGTCAGATTAAACGGTGCATTTATTGCCTTCAGATTCGGAGTCAAACGCCCGTAATAACATTGCGGAACTTCATTAGCCGATTGGCAACCTTACTGAGATCATTTTCGGTTTAATCTTGAATTCTGCGAGCACCAAAGATGCCACGAAAAAGAGTTTAAGAACTTATTCATTTGATTTAAATCAGATCTTTGTTTTATTTTTATTGTAAAGAAAGTTTAAGTTAGAATATACGTAATTTCCATCCACTTGTCTGTTTTGCTTTTCTTCGTTTCAGTTTGATATTGATAATATGTAAAAAGCAGCGTTCGATTTGAATAATTGATTAGTGCAGAAAAATAATAATTTATTAGCGATTTTACATAAAGCATGAGCGAAGTTGATTTAATTTCGGTGTAAACGCGATTTACGAGGTATTATTCGAGCGAGCATATTCTCTTCTCGCATATCCTCGAGTCATCAAGGTAAATACAAATGAAACGTAATTCGCGAGCGGACGCACAAAAACATGAAACACCTCGCATTTGCCTTTGCTGGGAAACGCTGCACTTTTTCGAGTAGAATTTGCGCAAGAAACGCTACGTTGCATAGGTTGACTTTGAACTTAAATAGTTAATCATCTTCATGTGATCCGAAGCCAAACGTATCCACTTTTTTGCCAATCGCGAATTTTTTGCATCGTGTTAAAATCGCCAGTCGATGGTCGCCATTTTGACGAAAACTACACTTTTAAGGTGATGTCTTCAATAATAAAGAAGAACAAATAATAATAATGAATAATAGTAATGAGAGAATATATCTACTTATGATAAAAGGATTATCCATTCAATATTTGGACAAGAGGAAAAATCTGTTTAATACATATAGAATTCTATTATAATGATTCAACCGAAATTACCATTTTTGAGAGTGATTCAAGTCACCGGAATCTTACTAACTAAATTGTGGAATATTGTTTATAATTTTACGATTTAATTTTACGAAAGTTTACTCTTAACACATTCTTGCCATCGATGACCCCTTCAATAATATGACACATTGTTCTGTTTTAAGGGTCTCGAGGTCTCGAAGCGCCATATGCAGTAATGTTCTACATTCACGGTGAGAGCTTCGAATGGGGAACCGGCAACATTTACGACGGTTCTGTTTTGGCGAGTGCTGGTCACGTCATAGTTATCACTTTAAATTACCGCCTCGGCATTCTTGGTAAGGAGAAGTGCCGAATTAACAACGCGCTGTCGTTACACGTCACAAATTCGCAATGTTCCGCGCCAGCAGTTACGAACAATTATTCCGCGTAAAATTAATTTCTATGAGACGTGTTTCGTGTAATTGAACGTCACCGTCACGAAATTAATTCGCGCGGTGTAATAAAGTCGACGGCCAATTATTCGTCCTCGGAGAAATCCGTTTGATTATTTATCGCCGAGCCTCGCGGATCACGTGGCCACTCTAATGAATGTTGATGTTTCATTAAAGCTCAGTTTGTTTCGCGCCGAGTGATCGATTGTAATGGCCGTTACAATTTTTTATGCGCACATTACACATCAATCTTTGCCTTTCAATTACGACCGGCCGCTGCAGAAAAAAATGAACGTAATTCGAGCCGTTTTTAATTAACAACTCGTGTACGTATTATCGCGAAACACGTCTCGGGCGACGACGTTCTGTTGATCCGAAAACTGATTTCCGATTTTGCGTTTTAATTACATTTTCGGGCGCAATCGATTAATGCGCCGGGAAAATTTGGGCAAAAAGAGGCGGAAACGCAAGCGTTCGGTTGGAGTGGTGATATGGTTAATAAACAAATCCGTATTGGAAAGAACATGTTGACTCGGCTCCAAAATTATCCGGAAAGTTGTGGTTAGTTATATTTGAAACAAATTCGGGATTGGACTGAATTTGTTTCAAGTTTTGCTAATCATGTTTTGAATTGAGGACGCGTTTAAAATCTTCAACTCAGATCTTGTTTTGAGTTGAAGATTTTAATTCAAAAAGGAGGGAAACTTGGGATGAATCGGTTACAGTGGTCCATTTTTGTTCAACGAAAATTTGAGATTAAAGATGTATTCTTTAATTTATGGATTTCAAGGTAGCATTCCGAAATTCATTTTGAGAAATATACATGCCCTCATGTGGAAAAATTGGCTGATTAATCAATAAACTTGAACAGTTTTAGCGATATTGAGAAAGAAGGAACTATTCATTGAATTCCTTACTCATCCAGAAACTCGAAGTAGTTTAGAAAAAATGTCACCATCGGTTTCGCTCTTAACTTTCCAAATTAAATAATCTCTGTTTCTATTTTTTTTACTTGTGGTACTCTCAATCCATGTTTTTGCACATACAAATATTTTGTATAGTTACATAATTTTAAAGTGATTTCGAACATAACCTGAAAATTGAAAATCAATTAACTTATCTTAGATAACTTAGATAATTAAGACTTAGGTAACTTAATTAACTTAAAGTTATCGATTAACCACCTAATGAATTCTTATCCAATATTATTCAAATGCTTCAAAATGATCATCATTTGACAAACAACCCACAGATCCATTTTGAAGAATTCCTCATTCATACTAATAGCCGAAGAAATATTAATTCCTCAAAATCGCCAGTTCAGATTCATTCTCTTCATCCGACATTACTCCAAACCGAAATTAATTTCGAACGAGATTAATTGCAACTGCCCGTTCGAGTTTCATTCGTTTAGCGATGAAAAAACGCCAGAATATTTGTTTACGGAAAATAAAGCCCGCGATCCATTAGCTAATTTCGTTCGATTGATCGAAAACCCCATTTTCGTGCAGGGTTCTTGCGGACGCGGCCCGGTCCTGATACCACGCCAAGTTCCGGCGGTAACTTGGCCCTGCAGGACATCGCCATGGCTCTGCGGTGGACACGCGAGAACATAGCAGCATTTGGCGGCGATACCTCAAGAATAACGCTTATCGGACACGACACCGGCGCAGCGCTGGCGAACTATTTACTGCTGGCTCGCTTCGCCAAAGGTTAGTTAAATATTCCTTTTGCGATATGATATTTATCGATATTCCGAAAGATCGATATTTTCATTCGATATTTCGATAGATCGATATTTTCATTCGATATTTCGAGATATCAATATGTCGACATTTTAAATCTATATTCGATATATCGATATTTTCATTGGTTATTTTGATATAACGATATTTTCATTCGATATTTCCGATAGATCGATATTTTCATTCGATATTTCGAGATATTAATGTGTCGACATTTTTAATCTATATTTCGATATATCGATATTTCATTGGTCATTTTGATATAACGATATTTTCATTCGATATTTCCAGTATATCGTTATTTTCATTTGGTATTTCTAAATCGATATTTTCATTCGATATTCCGATACATCGATATTTTCAGTCGATTAATCAATAATTTTTTCGACATTTTGGAATATCGATATCAGTTATACTAATGATATGCGACATTAATCGATATCGTCATTATAATCACTATTAGTGCAGTATATGTTGCATCATATATCTACTGTAGGAAAATTTATCAATATATGGAATGAAAATAATGGTATTTCAACATTTTGATCACGCGCAGCATGAAAAATATTACATTTCCAAATAAATGCGATATACATAACTTTTTGCCGCAAGAAATATATTTTGTTTATATACTTTATCACTCTTGACTCTGTGCTATCTGTGCTTAAATATATTTTAAATATATATAAATATATCACGTTTTGCACAATAGATCATTTTACGCACATTTTCTGTACGGGGTCTTGATGAAACGGAAGCTACGTTTTTTTTTAATGGAACACCGCAACAAATGCTATTTCAGATCATTTTCGACAGATCCTTGTAATTTTTTCTATTGAACCGATTTTAATAGTTTGTTCACTTCTATTCACAATTAAATTAGTTTATTCTTTGGTCTTATCGTTTCAGTTCTTTACTGAATCCCCTTAATTTGTTTCACTATTTCAAGATAATCTTAAAAAGAGGCAATCTTCAATTCTTAATTTCTCTTTGCATTTTCTCCTAAACGGCGAAGAGGAAAATTGTTTAACAATCGCACAAACGCCTGCTATGGAGTAATCGTTCAAATTTTCAAGAGTTTCTCTACGTTTTGCCTCTGGTAAATAACCTGCTTAACAATTTATTTCCAACGCGGCATCGAATGCAATCGCGCGCCCGTCAGCGCGCGTAATGGCGCGCTTTCGAAATTAAAAAAATTCAATCACAACGCCCGCTGGGCGCACTCTCGTGGCGCGCTACGTAATTGATTGTTTATGGTTGCGCGTGAGCGAAGAGCTCGGGCGCAAAATTTATAAAATTGTCCGCGAAATCGTGGCGCATTTGCATTCGCGACTTACGACGTCCTTAAATCGCCGCGACGACTATCCGGGAACTTTTCCGAGCCGTGTTTCATTTGTGCGCTTTCATTCGGACTTGTCCGGCAAAAAACGCGGCATTAAGACGGGGACGACGCGACGTTCGACGGCCCGCGCATTCGTAACTAACGAGTTCAATTTCGCGAAGAATGTGGCGTAATGTCGCGTTTAACTACTTGCGAAACCGTTACTCAGGCTTTTTCCACGATTGCGGATGATTTAGTTAGGCATTGTCAGGGCATCCTGCAGTATGGGTAGCATTTGTAATGCTGGATATGCGGTCGAAAAAGTGATTCCTCAGTAACATTATTTTTTTATATACATTCCTTTATTATATTGAACAAATTAATAATTAGTTTTTTTAAGAAATTTAGATTTTTTTTAATTCATTTCCAATCCGAATTGAACAAACTGTGTTCAGTTTACCACTAAAAATGTAAAAATTTGATAAAAAGGGTCGAATTTTCATGATTATCGATTTTTGTTGAATATTTGAGAAAATTAGTTCATCGGGTCGTGGGAGATAGTAAATATTGATAAATCTTGATCAACGAGAAAATGAGACATAAAACTTAATCGTAAACTTATGTTGATCAGTTTTTCATCAATATTCGAACTCATTTTGAACTCGACTAAAATCACTGAATCCACAAGTCTAAGATAGAATTGTTTTTTATGTTAGTCAACTCAAAAGGTTTGAAGTGGGAATAAATTAAATTCCAGTATTTATCCGGATATTTTTCACATATCTGTTAATATCTATATTTGCATAAAAATATAAATTAGAATTTTATTCCGATGTCATTGATTTTCACAAAATGAAATTCCAAAACGGATGCCATGAATTGACACATTAAGATTGCATTTGATCTTAACGGATGTTATTACAAATGAAAACATCCGGATAATCAGTGCTATTAAAGATAATAGGTGTAATAAGTGTCCAGTGATGCTCAACTCCCTTCGTCAGCCCTACTAATAGTATTATCTCGACAATGAGACTGGCTAAGCTCGACGATCTTACACCCAGAGAAATGGACTGGTAAAATTATAATCAAGACTAAGCGTGTTTCCCAGCATTCGATTGAAATGTGAGCATTAAATTAAAAACTAAGTTAAATTATAGACAATCCGTACCATTCTATTAAAAAAATGATATTTGTGTTTACTGTTAATTTGTCTATTTATCAATACATATATTTATTAAAAAAAACATTTTACACCATTTTACACCATGTTGAATGAAAAAGAATAAATTCTCGAATCCAGTTTTGAAATCAAAACAAAACTATTTTTGATTAAGGAAGTTTCTAAAATGAATAATTATTTAGCTCATTTATGTTGTAAAAACACATAAATATTTAATAATATTAAAGTACACATTTTTGTACTTTGCTATATTTTGATATAGCATTTATATGGCAATTTCATACTAGAAAGTGTAATATCAATGCAGTAAAATATTATTTAAAAATCCACAAAATGTTATTTAAAATTCACAATGTATATTGTTTTTTTAAACGATGTAATCATGAAAAGTGGTTTAAAAGTTGTATATCCACAATTAAACTGCGAATTTATTCACGAGGACACAAACAATACATTGGCACTATTATTTCAGTGAAATTACAATGGAAATCATAATAGTGCGAAAAGCTTTGTTCGTTAAATGGTTTCACTTTGATACTTTAAATATGTTGATACAACAAAAGTGGACTGTGTAAAATACACAAGTTTGTCTTTGTACGTATTCAAACAGAGTCGTTCTACTATTACAATAATACTCTAAAAACAACTTCTCGCTATTAGAAACTAATCCTCTCGAGCAATTAGCGTTCGGATGGAGGAATTTACACCTATATTACGCGAATCCCTGCTTCCTTAACCGTAACTATTTGACCGTAACCGAAATCCATACTGTCGGCGAAATTCCTCTCGCATGCTATTCGATCGAATTTTACCGTTGTGGCAGAATAAAATTATAAAAATACATTTATTTAACCGAATTCTTGCATTGATTCACTCGTTTCGTTCATACCTCGCATATGATTTTTATTTGAAAAGTATCTCTGATTGTACTTCTGTTATTCACTACTCAACCATTTTATACGTCATCGAGATTTATTTTTATGTTAAAAAAGTACAAATTAATTAAATCCGCCATTTTTCTGACTACGGATTTTGTATCTTAATTAAGAATGCTAATCTCGTCAAGCTTCGCATAATTAAATATGAGCGACTTTATTCGAAAATTCAGCATTTTATTTGGAAAATTGTCGATGGCTTAATGGTATTTTTCTCTGCATACACTTTCCTTCAATGCAACGCTAATATATCTTCTTGCGTTATTCATTCGCAAATCTGCATTTTAGTGCAAATAAATTCACATTCGGAAGTTATGATAAATCTGAAATACAAAACGACGAACAAATTTTGAGCTAAAATTGCGGGTTTTAAACGCATTTGTCAGTGGATATGATTTCAAAAAGAATTTAATACGGGACTAATATAAAATGTAAATGATATATCTCATCTTCAAATTAATCCGGCATGGGATTTTATATTAAATTTCATATTGAATGTCGGCTCCTTTTTCAGCATTGTATACTCTCATGTAAGCTGTGGTATAAGATATAATATTACATTTGTATGAGCTCTCGTTAAATATAATATTTGACATTAAACACATCACGAGTAATTTTAAAAAGGATAAGGACTTCTACTTTCAAATAACGAATAACTTTCATATATAGACTGCTTTTGTTGGTTAAAAAACCTTCACTGTACAATTAGTAATGATGAAATATGAAACGGAATTATATTTGACTGATACCAATTCTAAACTTGAACAGGTATTGAAATGATTGCAACGTATCATAACTGTTATTAATGCCACATCAAAAGAGGGATTGAACTATTAATTGGTATGCTAAATTATATTTGATCTTCTAATGCAATCAGCATTTTTCATACATAAAAAAAGTAAAAAAGTTTCCCCACTTTTTTTGTGGGGAAACTATGAACCAAAGTTAAAAACCTTTTTTAACTTTGGTTCATAGTTTTTACTGTCACATAGCAAACATAACCTCTTTCTTTCCTCGTCAGCTTTGAAAACAAATATACAAATCAGCATTTTGACTCAAACTGGGTATTTTTCAGATTCTAAAGAGCATTAATCTATTGTAAAATCAATCATATTGAAATTCACATAGAATTTCAGCTACTTTTTCATAACTAATATCGTTTTCAGTATGTACATGAATTTATGTCAATCTCGCTATAAGGATATACTTGAACATAATATAATCATTTTATTTACTAATCATAACTTTTCACGCAAATGTTTCGATTAAAAAATTCATGAAACTCGTACCGGAACCGCTGATTCCCTATTTCACAACCTTCTTTAAGAAAAGTAAATACTTCTCTATATTCCATTTCTCACTTGCACACAAATGTCTTTTCGGAAATTCAATTCTAGAACATTTGTTTGTTCACTGTATCTCTAACATACGTATCTGTTACATATACATTATACACATAATACATGAAACCTATCATATATCATGGATCCTATCTACTATGTATATTATCAGAAGATATAGCTCGAAATTATCCCTTGTCTATAGGGGTTGTTGTCCCAAATCTGCTTAAATTTCCCGATCTTCAGTGGCAACTACCGTTCCTGTTCAGAATAATCTCGACCAGACTTTCAATCCTCAATGTTCTTCCTTTATCGTACTTCCTTCCACGAAGACGAACTCAATCGATACTCCGCTAGCAATCTTCGAAATCATAACAGTAGCATTCGAAGCCACGAAACTCCGGGCAGTACGTCTCGCAGCTACGGTAAGACCGGATCAGTCTTCCAGCGACGATGCATCACGGATCATGCGGGTGTGCAGACGCAACCCTCGTGTTAGCATGTTGGCTCTATACAACGGTAAACCAAACTTGCGTGCACCCAGTATTTATATAGCAATTGCCCCGCTGCCAAATAGCTGTTACCGCTAAAGCAATAAGATATTGCCGTTTGTATCAGGAATTACACTTGTTTTGATTACGGGCCGCGCTCAAACGCGCGTTAATTTGCGCGCGGTCGTCGCTGGCGCTGACAGTGCCGCAAATAATTTCCCCGAACAAAATACTTTATCGCTCAAATTAATGGCATGCCTGGATAGGCCATTATCACTAATTTCTGCCTTCAAAATCAACATGAGTAAAAAAGAGGAGAGAAACTGGGTGGAAAAAGTAGAAGGTAATAAAATGTAGAAGGTAATTGAGGCTGGTGTGACTATCGGAGATTATTTCGAGCCGTTTATTTTGAGCCAATTCTAAATCAGTACAGTAGACTTTAGACCATCTTTATCTTCAGTAGACCTTTAACTATTTTCATCTTTAGTAGATTTTCAACCATCTTCATCTTCAGTAGATCTTCAACTATTTTCATCTTCAGTAGATTTTCAACCATCTTCCTCTTTAGTAGTTCTTCAACCATCTTCATCTTTGGTAGATCTTCAACCATCTACATTTTCAGTAGATATTTAACCATCTTCATCTTCAGTAGATCTTCAACCATCTTCATCTTCAGTAGATCTTTAACCATTTTCATCTTCAGTAGATCTTCAACCATCTTCATCTTCAATAGATCTTCAACTATCTTCATCTTCTATAGATTTTCAACCATCTTTCTCTTTAGTAGTTCTTCATCCATCTTCATCTTTGGTAGATCTTCAACCATCTACATTTTCAGTAGATCTTCAACCATCTTCATCTGCAGTAGATCTTCAATACGTGCTATTTGGGTCCTAGGTCTAAGCCTTAATAGTCCAGTAGTCTAAGAAATACCAGACTCATTCCTGACTATATCCAAAATATTGTCTCATCGTATCTAGATTATTTGACTGCATTCAAAGGAACTTCAGACTATCGTTTGACACAAATTATTATCTGACTTCATTCCAATTATATCCAAACAGTTGTCTAACTGAATCTACACTATTCCAACTATTGTTTGACTGCATCCAAACAATTACCTGATTAAGTTTGGACTGACTATCTGAATAAATCCAAACTGAATTCAGCTTATTATCTGTCTGTGTTTAGATTAATTTCAGATTACTATCTGACAGTATTCAGGCTGCTTTCAAACTATTCTCTAACTGTATATGCAGACTCATTACAGATTGGTTCCAGCCTATTGTCTGACTACATCCTGGCTGATTTCAGCATATTGTCTATCTCCATTAAATTCCCACTATCTTCATAAATAAATTACGCCCTATCTAGACTAATTTCCAACTACTTTTTAACTATATCCAAAAGTCTCTCGCAACATTCTGGCATACATCTCTACAGAGTTTATTTCTCTATTCAAGTTATTCAAACAGTTGCAAAAACCATTTTTTCGAGACTCTTTTCAGCCGAAAAAGAGACTCAAGAGTGGTCCGAAACGGTCAGGAAACATTCTACCCCAGACTGTTTCCAGACAGGCTTTTTCCGCGCGGGTAATTACAGCGCAGTTGCGAATCGTATGCGAGGGTTCGCTTGCGCCGATAACCGGAAAAGTGGGCCGGAAGTCGCGACAGCTAAGCGCCCGGCGATGAGTGGCTGGCGCGAAACGCGACGCATTCGAGTGCACCGTGTAAACTGTTTGCCTTGTTTCCGGCGCCGCGGCTCCAGCAAATAGCACGGACGGGTTCCGAGCCAGCGCTTCTTTTCACGGCCCGACTTATCCCCGCCGTCTTTTTCTTACGCCGCGCCTTCCATTCAGCCGCTCGCAGCCGCACTCGAGTTCCTCCCTTTTCGGCTCCGCATGTCATTATCATTGATAATTTTTGATGCCTTTATAATGGCGCGGCTTTTTGCGCGCGCCGGAATCGAACGTGGCTCGATCGCGCGGAAGATTATTGAATTCAAAAGAACTCGAGTGTCATTGATATATACTTTTTGCGCGGCCTTTTTCCAGCGAAATTATTCAAGGATGCGGCGCCCGCTATTTATTGTTCGAGGGGAATTAATGCCGGATTTGGGACGGCGATGAAAAGTCGTTAAGGCGCAGGATCGGCGGGTGGGAAAACAAGTGTCTGGGTGAAAGACAGTCATGTGGGAGAGAAGTAGGAGTTGTAGTGAAGAAAAAGGTTTTGGGTAAATAAGAATGTTTTTGGCACGAATGACCATGTAGCACATGCCAAAGTCAGTAAATTGTGATAAAATAGTTCGGATACTAATTTTAGAAGACTTTGTAATGTTTTGAATTCTAATTACAAAATTCGGTATTCGGAAATTGTTGCGGAATAAAAAATCCAAAAAATTCTGTTCCGAAGTTTTTTATTAACGAAACGAGTTAATAAAAATATTTTTGATGTAATTTAAAATGTTGCTGTAATGCAGAAAAAAGTCAGAGTCTATTTAAACTCGCAGTCTGATTAAAACCTAATCTCTTCCACTTGATATTTGAGTGAACCTTCTAATACTTTCGACAGTGTCGATGAAAGTGAAAAATTGTTCATTATTTATCCAAAACGTAATCCATCGGCTGAAATGTTCTCGCGTTATTAAATCAATCATCTCCAGCAACTTGCTCTGGACTTGACGCGCCATTTTCGTTGACGCCGCGGACGGCGTGTCTCTAATTTTATGTGGAAATAAAGTATAATCTTCGAAATGGATTTCTTTGACAAAGTATGTCAAAAACTCTTGTCGCGTCACTGCCATTAGCCGCGATCAACAAATCACGGCGCGCACAACTTTTTCGTGTAATTGAAGTAATAAGTTCAGAGTAATGAAAATCGAGACTCGCATCTAGTTAATCAAATAAAAACGCCCGAACTTTGGGCGCCGCGCTCGAAACTTTTAATTAAGAAATTATTTGTCCTAATCATGCGATTGTCCGCGACGAACTTGTTCCGCCTGAAAAATGGCAGAAAAATTTTCGAATCGGATCCGCCGGGACGCGCCGAGCGCGTCACACTTGACGCAAATGAAAGGCGCAGCCTGAAAAATGCTAACGGCGCTCATTTGATATAACGGCCGTCGAATTATAAGTTATCAAACTTTTCAACCTGTGATCATTTCTTCCGCCGGCGCCCGGGCATCGATCGCGGCAAAAAGTTCGGGACACGCGAATACCTTTCGCGGAATAAAGTGGGAACTTTTGCCAAAAACCATTGATAATGTAAAACGAAACGGGCGCGGTAAAAAGAATCGACAGAGGGCGCGCGCGAGTTACGGAAAGTTCGCAACATTTTCAATGCAACGCGATATCAATTTTATCGACAACTTTGAGCAAAGCCCCGCAAAATCGAGCTATTTCTTATATTCATAACCAGTTTCTCAGGAAACAATTATCTTTCGCGAGAGAAAAAAAATTGCTTCTTCGGCGCGCATACGTTCGCGCAAATATATATAGCATGACTCATTTCTCCGTTACGTCGAGACGTATATATGGAAAACAAAAGTATTACGGGGATCGAGGAGAAAAGTTAATATAATCAACATCGATAACATCGACGTTTCATTGTAATATACTCGAGTATTGATGAAATCTTCTGCACCGAAGCCAGTGAAAGACTGCGCTGCGAGTGCCGGAATTTTCTGGTTGCCCTAATAAAGTTTTATGAGTGTTCTGCAACTTAATAAAGCTGCGACCGAACTTCGAACTATTTTATATCGTAGGAAACATTTAGAATAAACGATGGCGCATACACGTGAAAATAAATATAAAAAAACTAATTTTAATTTAGTGTTTTTTATCCATTTTGTCGAAGGTTTAACAGCGTTCAACAGAAACGCGAAATATGTTTTCCAGCAGTCCGATTCGTTGGAAACTTATAACTTGTTTTAAGAGAAACGTCATTTATTATTGTACATGTTCGGCTATTTTGCCAAATATTTCATCGAAATATTTCGATAAATTGTAGATTTACATATTCGCGGAATTTATCCGTTGCGCCGTTATGCATAACACTCGCAGTGTAAACATTCTCCAATATTGCATGATATACATCCTAATTGTTTCTAGAAAAAAACTAAATAGACATTAAACAGGGAAGAGAAAGGAATTAGATTTGACTTCTTTACTGGGTGAATGAGCTCCAATTCGAGAATTCCAATTGTACTTTTTCAGATATCGGTCTAATTTGAATATTAAAATTTACATGTGAATAATTCAAAATTCCTTAGAAACACCTTTTCATAAAATATAACAGAATAGAATAGAATCGAGAAGCTAGTTATAATCTGAATCCTTACATCGAAAAATACATTGTTGTATTCTCAGTTAATTTCCCAAAAAATATTCGGGATTATCAGCGTGAAAAAAGTATCCAATAACCCTCCCCGGGAATTCCCCCAGTCCATGCGATTCCCAGTCCGGGCGAACTAATAAAATCAACACTCAAAAGCACAACTGCCTTTCCGAAAACCTCTCCATTAACCCTTATCTGAACCCCAATGAATCCACCCCCTTTTAACTTGAAAGACTGCGCCTTGAAATGGAGTCTCAGTGCTATAAATTTCTAATTAAAAAATCAATGCGGCCTTACACTCACGCTATCGATTTCGCCGTAATAATTTGCCGATAATAATTTTCCGGCGAAAAAAATGCCGGAATCCCGCGCGCTGCATTGTGTTATCAATTACCGTCGAAATACGTTCCCTGGTCGTTAATAATCAGACGGGTGTTCCGAAAAAAAGGCGATTTTATTAAATCACCGGCGCTTTTTAGCGTAAGCAAACATCGATCACGCATAAAAAGCGAATTCATGCCAGCGCATTGGATAATTCATCAGGAGAGCAGCGAATGGCTGGCCAGAGTCGTGGAATTTGGCCAAACTAGGTACAAAAGAGGAACAGATTTCGCGTAATTGGCTCGCAGCCCTTTGTCTATCAGTTACGTTTGCCATATCAACATTGGCACGGTTCCAGGGACTACGGATATGTAGTTGCCGATACCGTCGCGTCATCTTTTAATAGCGGCAATAAAGCAAGCAACACGCGAAACGGCATGGCCAAATAGAAACGGATTACTGGCCAAGTGACACACGACGTCGCCTAATTATAAATAAAGAAAAACGCCCGGCCAAATGGATTCGCCTGCCGCTTTGTGCTATCTTGACAACCTTTACACTCGGAGGGAAAAACTGCATCAAAAAGTGCTATATTTTATAGTAATTCGGGGACGAAGCTTCCAAAACAGTATAAATTACTATAATTTGTAGTAAATTGTGGTAAATTCCTGGTAAAAACTATTTTCACGAATGTCAACAGTGAAGTTGAAGTCTCCGGCTGTAAACCTCAAGATCGCGGGTTCGAGACTCTGCGTGGAAAATGTTTTTTTTTAGGAAATAGAATTTTCGTTTACTATAAAAATATAATAATTTGAACTGAAAATAATACGAGAAAATTATGAGAAATGTATCAAATATTAAGAGAGAAAGATTCGTCATCGGAATGCTATATAATATAGTAATAATTAAGACAACTTCTCTCTCCATGTGGGTCTATTTTGTAATCCCGATATTTTCGTCGCGCATATTTTTCGCGATTTTTTTCCAATTAACGCGACGGACAAATTGACGCAACTGCGACAATTTACGCGCGCGCCTCGCTAATTTGCGCGCCGCGTTTAGAAAATAATAACCAGGTTAAACGAGTCGCGGGGTAATCGTCGATCATTAGCCCCGCGCGATTATCAGGTTTCCGGGCTTTTTGCCGGCATGTTTTACCCCGGATTTTCGCGTGCTGTCGATCGCGACGCTCCGGGTAATCGCAAACGAAGTTTCGCAGGGTAACGCAATTAAAAATATTTTAACATTTCAACAACAGCCTTTAGATCGGATTTTGTTGGGCGTTCGGGAAGTGTCGTACATCTTTTTGTTTTTCACGAGTTTAAACACTATTCGGCAGCAATGTCAAAAAACAGTTGTCAAATAAAAACAGTTAAAATAAAAAACGATATAAATTTGGGGGGGGGGCGGGTTAAATGATTTCATTAAAGAATGATAATAAAGTACTTAAATGGATTTTTTCTAATTTATTATTTTAAATATTATAAACTTCATTTAGAATTTACTTTGACCTGCAGGATTTTTTTACGATTTTTTCTTGGTTGCTACAGCAACGAAAACGATTAAGAGACTTAGTAATAGTAGAAGTTTATTCAATTCATTCAATGCTATACTCCGAGTAAATTAGATCGTTCCGCTAACGAGCGAAATTGGACGCCTTGAAGCTAAAATGTTACATTGATTTGATTAGTCGCCAAAATTTGATAATTTGTTGTCATCGCTTAATTTATTCGAGTAACTGTATATCCCCAAATTATTGGCCATGATGTAATACTCTGTAATTCTCGGGTTGATCTGCATGTCTAGTCAATGCAATGATTCAGTGGAGTTTGTATCAGTTGCAATTTGAGATTAAATTTTAATTTGAAATACATTAATTTGTTGTTGCAAAAAGATTAGGCAGATTTATACCAACAAACACAAATCAACGTGTTTCCGACAAAATCTAGATATCTCCTCTTCAAGACATTTAATTTAATAAAATTTAATATAATTAATTAATTTAATATAATATATAATTATATTAAATAAATATATTAAATTATTATATTAAATTTATATAATTAATTTATTATTACAGTAGTTTTCGTAGCGAGGTTTCGACAAAAGATTTTGTGAACTCTTGCTCGTAAAAATATACAAACGTCCAAAACAATGTTTTTAAGTTCAGCATTCTTAGAAACATGCTTACAAACTCTGCAATATGGCAAAAGCCATAATCCCCCCTTAACCCCATTCAAGCTCTTGAACGGGAAAAACATTTAGCTGCGTTTTGACACGCAACTCGTTCCTTTCATGGCATTTTAATTGCAATTTAAATGCAGATTAAAAATTGCAATATTAAGCGCGCGAGCTTCCCACCGGCGGCGAAACGCAATTACGCTCGTTAGCCCCGGCCCTTGGAATCATGAAATTCGTATTATTATCAATTCGATGGCGCCGCTGAAGAAGGGGCAAAATTGCTCGATCTTATTGCGAAACACGCAAATTAACCGATTGCGCGATGCATTGCAGGTCTCTTTCACCGGGTGATATTGCTGAGCGGATCTGCTCTCAGCCCTTGGGCGGCCGTCCACGACCCCAACAACCTGCGCACCAAAGTCGCCGAGCAGCTCGAGTGCCCGCACGACAATAACACCGACATCGCCGACTGCCTGCGAAAGGTGCCGCTAGAAATGCTGATGGACGTCGAGCTGCCCGAAATCGAGTAAGAACTAAACAACAGCCGTATAATAGCCTGGGTGGTACCATAAAAGGGTAGTGAAAGCAGAAACTATCGAGTCAAAACCAAAATTCACAATAAACTGAAAAACTGTTTGGCCATAGTAAAATAAACATGTGTTAATAAAAATCAACCAGACATTTACTAGAATTAACCAAAAGTTGGTTGGATTCACAAATTATTATGGTGACCAAATATTTTGGTTGAATCAACACAAAAATCTTGTAAATGTTCAAGACTTGTTCTAGAGTAGTATAAAGTTACAATGTTGAATAAACCTGCAGTAGATCAAGAACGAGCCTGGAAAGTATGTTGACATTGGCTATGTGGTTATACTTTCAGACTTCTGGGTCGACAGTCGTAAGTTCGATTCCCGCCTATGGAAATGAAAATTGTTTAACCGAAGGGTTTAAAATGTTGACTGTGGGTAAATTCAATTATTGAAAATTGTTTAGAATGTATTGTAAAAAAATAATAAGTGTTCTCAACGTTAGAATAGTTTCTTTCACAATGTGAGGATATAGAACACCACTGGTGAGGTGAAACACATTTTAACTCACTGGAAAGTCACTTTGAGGAAACTGTGAATTTTGATAGACTTAATTGACTTAATAAATTATTACAATCTTATATTACAATCTTAAAAATAATTGCTCAGGGAGAAAAATATGACTACTTTTTTGTAGTACAATATCAATTGAGGAAATAAGCAATATTTTGAAAATTATTGATAAAAAAGAGAAAAACGTTTATTTAAAAATTACTATTAAGGTGAATATCCCAAATACCGACCTCTTGCGCAGGCGACATTGATCAATTAGTGACGAATTTCTTTTTTATCGTTTACAGCATTAAAATTTTTCTAATTTTTAAAATAAAGTAAAAAATAATCAAATAAACAATAAAAAAACGTTGATTAATCTAAGCAATCTATAGTAAATATTTCTATTTTCTGAAATAATTAAAAATGGTCAGTAATGGGGACATTTACTTTATTTAACCACGCGATATACTGAAAAAACATTTTGAATTAAAAATGTTGGAAGCAAATACCGCATAACATATGTTTGGAAACAAAAATTAATTTACAACTTTAACCAGCAAACAAGTAATGCTACATGTAAAAATTACATTATACAATGCAATCATAAATATCTGAAATCATTATCTTAAATATCTGAATGATTTCAATTGTTTAATCTCTGAACAGTTAAAAAAGTCCAAACACGAATATTTTATCCACATTAATGTATTTTGCGGATGTATTTACTTCAGCTTCTTCCACTGCTCATTAACTAAATAAAATAAAAATAAATACATACATCTAAAATTAACATGAACAAAACCTACATAAAAACGTTTAATCTATAAAAAAAATCGTTCACTTCCAAAGACAGTTCCACTTTTCACCTTCACCTAATAAAAGAAAAAGGATGTTGACAGCCTATTAACGTGTCCGACAGATGCCGGGGCTGCACTACTTAAAGATTCCGGCCCGACGTATTTCGCCTTCGACGCGCCGATCGTCGCCGGCACGTCGACGGTACGTGCGTAATTAAAGTAATTAAGAAGCGGGCGAACGGGAAAAGCGCGGGAAACAATTTTTCATTCTTATCTTTTAATACGCGCGGCTTATCGGGGCCACTTGATCTTTGGATTACAACGAGTACGTGCCTTTAATCCGACGCTGCACGAGTGTACACTGCAGCGACGTGTTTTTCTCCGGATAATCAATACGGCACTTACATCCGACGCAGAAGAATCAGCCGGCCTCGCATTTCCGGCTGGGTCCGGTTGCGTCTCGGTCGCGCGAGCGCATTTCCCGGAGGTTCGTCTCGGTCTTGCCGCCCCCGAGGGGGACGTCGAGATCGGTAATTCAACGGGGGTTTAAAGGCGCTTCGCGATGCAGCTCGCGCGCTCTACGGTCGCGCGATAACTTTAATCAACAAGTTAATTAAATTTAAACTAACGGAAGCAGTTACGCGGGGGAAGGGGGGAGGAGGGGGAGACTCCAGGGCGCCGCACGAGAATCGACGCGCGATTTTTCGAAGGGAATTTCGCGAGTTCGCGATTCTTCGAGTTGAAGCTGGGTTTGCGGAATGAATTAACAAAACATTTTTACAACTTTTACGAACAAAGAATAAAATGTACTATAAGACCTTGTGTTTTTTAATTATTTTTGTATTAAAACAAGTTTTTTTTAATTATTTAGCTAAATGATTTGTCCAAAATTAATTTGAAGAAAATGTTCCTAAATACAACTTTTTCTTCATTTAAATCAGACGATCCAAATATAAAAAATTTCCAGTTTCCTGTAACTAAAAAATATCATTTTCCGTAAATATCGACACATTGCATGCTGAACTCCTCGAAAAACACCTTTTCCAGCCCCCATTTTTCGGTACCATCATCCCCGAATATCGTTAAAAGAGACATTTATTTTTGTCAACGAGCGGAAAAGTTAGCCAACCGCTCGTTCATGGGTGTGCGGAGTCACACGCGCGGTTCCGGTAGGCGCGCTAAAATCATGACTCCGATAGAACAGTTATGACGCGAAATTGCGAATAATTCACGACGCCCGTAAAGTACATCGGACCCGAATCTCAGCCGTATTGAATAAATATTTTTGCGGCCATCGATCGACCAACTTGGCAAATTTATCGTCGCGCGGTAACCATCGTAATAAAATTACGACGCCCGTACCGTTCGCCCGCGCAAATTTCGCGTAAACTTTCGCCGCGAAATATTCGCGTAAAAATTGTTCGCGTGTTTTCAGTCGCCGAGTCAACTCGGTTTCGGCTGCAGAAGAAGCCGAACCGCGCGCGTTGCGGGGTATTTTTGCTCGATTTTATTCTTATAAAAATCCATTTTTCTTGTTGGTTTTCTCATGATACACACTGAAGAATTAAATCGTAAAACCTACGACAAACTCTCACGCCATTCGAAATATATCATAGAAAATACGAAATCTTCTTTCTTTTTACGATGTTTCTCCTCAATCTTATGAATTTGTTCTAGTTTTTATAAATTACCTTTCTCAGTGAACCAATACCACGCAGAATCTCATATTCCAAAGCATGAAAACAAGCGACACCAATTTTTCCTCCAAAACCGATTTCTCGCCGATTTTCCGCGACGGTCCTCTTAACCGCGCGTTTTCCTATTTTGAACAATAAAAGACGCGGCGCGATGCGAGGGGCTTTGTTCGCGCGATCAATACCACGCCCCCGTCGAAGACTCGAAACTTGTTGGCGAAGTTGGAATATGTTCGCCGTTAATTAACAAAGTCGATGAATTGTATTTGTTAAATATTTTATTATCCGACTAAGTAATCGAATTGTTCCGTGTAACAGCGTCGTAAGTCGATTAAACTTTGAGTAATGTGTTGTGATCGAATCCAGGCAAAATGCTTCTCAAAAGTGTAGCGACGAAAACGCAGTAATTATCTTAAGATCCCAGGATCGAATCCTGGCAGGATCGCCACTGCGACGTGGCAACCATTCTGCGAATGGAGAACAACAATTATTTACACAAAGGCGAACGCAATCTGGAGAGTAATGATTTATTTGTCCGTCCGCCTTCGAAGCCTTTATTTTCGATTTGCTAATTCGTTTGCACTCGTGAATTTCGAACATCTCGAGGCGCAGCGATCCATCCGAACTAATACTTCAGCAAAACGAGCTTATTATAATCTTGAATTCCGAGTTGCTGCATAATAAGGCACATGGCAGGCGAATGACGGAATTGATGGGCCACGCGGAAAGTTGAAGCGCCGATTTATTCGCGTAATCTTGACCGAGGACTGCGAAAAACATATGCGCGCCGCGCGACGAAATCCGATCGATAACTCGGCGAAAAATGAGTGCTGAAAAAACAATAACTTGGAAGGCGGTAGGCGAAACTATTTCAGCGGACCGTTCACGGCGTCATTTTATCGCGCAACTTTGATTAAACTTTGCAACGCGTAATGTTATTAAGATTAAAACTTATTGAAAGCCGCCCGTTGCATTCAATTTAACAGAATAATCAAGTTTCACGTCGAATCGAAAACATTGATTATATCAGCAACTATAACAGCGTTTGTTCACGTCTATTAAATCATTATGCCATTTGTGCATGCGAATGGCAACTTCAGCCGACCGGTCGTCGAATTCGCGACGTCAAAATCGTGGTTCAAAAGAGGTCGGAACAAAAATTGCTGTCGGCATTCGAAAATCAGGGAAAAACTTTGCGATTGGGTCGCCCCGGGCGAACTCATGTCAAACAAGACACATATAGCGAATTCGCGATGCGGAGAAAAATGTACACTCAAACATTGCTATACTTATGAATAATTCTCCAGGTTGGATTATGTTACAATAACTTCTATATAGTGCACTTTATTTTGGGGATACACTTATTGTTATTATTAGTATTATTAATACTTTTGTAATCTATACTTTTAATAACACATTTTCTCGAAGTGTACTCTTAAAAAATCTGCAAAAGTGAAAAACTTTTCACCGAAATCTCGTCCGTCTTTTCTCCACTCCTCCAACATTAAAACAGAAACATCCAATTTTCTTCACAAAACCCACTACCCTTCTCAAAAGCCACCAAGAAATTCTGGCGAACATAACCAGACCCTTCTTCACCTCGTTTGTCTCCAAAATCTCCCCCTCCCGCATCTTCCTCCGAGATCAAAAGCGCTCATAGTCAAGAAACGTCAAAAAGGAGAAAAATCTTAAGATTTAATTACGCCACAAAGAACTCGCAGCAATTAATCGCTCGAATCGGCACAAGTGCGTTCGCAGCGCCCTCTGCAGAGGGCGCGCGCGATTTGGGCGGCGCGCGCCACTCCATCAGGATTTATTAACTCTCTCGAATCACTTGTCGAGATTCTTCTTTGACGATTCGCTCTCTGCGATTCGATAACGGCAGCTATTTGCGCTTTGCAGGTTCATGCCGCGAATAGGTCCCGGTTTGCCCATCGACCAAAAGAACCCCGACCCCGGGCTGGACATGGAACGGGCGAGCGACGCGTTCATAAAGGTCCCTTTGATCCTCGGCGTGTCGACGACCGAGTCCTACCTCGATTTCAGCGACAACGACATCCAATACGGTTTCGAGGAGGACCGGCGCAACCGGATTTTGCGCACCTTCATAAGGAACGCGTATGTGTACCACTTGAACGAGATCTTCTCCGCGGTGCGCAACGAGTACACGGACTGGGACAAGCCGGTGCTGCACCCGATCAACATCCGGGACAACACCCTGGAGGCGCTCAGCGACGGCCACACGGCGGCGCCGCTGATAAGGGTCGCCTATTACCATGCGAGACGCGGCGCCAGAACCTACTTTTTTCACTTCAATTACCAGACCAAAGGCCTCGATTACCCGCAGGTTCGTCGTTTGGTATTTGACAAATTGCTTCCCGATGGTGATGCGGCGCGACAAATAAGCGACCCGAGTGGAAATTAAGTTCGGTTTTTTGTAGGGGGGATGCAGGTAGAGCATTTTACCGATAACCAGATTTGGATCGGTGTTAAATTAGAAAATCAGATCTAGGCTAACCATGTAAAATTGTTATAGGGGACATATATGTCTGCCATATATACGGTCATATATGTCGTACATATGTCGCATATATGACATCGCGTATTATATAGGTAGCTATATATACGGTCATATATGTCGTACATATGTCGCATATATGACATCGCGTATTATATAGGTAGCCATATATGCGACATATATACGACATATATGCAACATATATGCGACATATATACGACATATATGCAACATATACGACATATATACAACATATACGACATATAT
>JABFPB010000311.1:0-43488 GCA_022817645.1 Ceratoteleas bidentatus
AGAACTCTTTAAAAACTATTCAGAACTCTAAAAAAAATTTAATTTTTTTTACTTCACGGTGCTAACTTCACAGGGGTTAGAAAAAGTTGCTAAATTGTTAGCATAGTTGTTAATTTGTTAGAAAAAGTTACTAAACAATTAGAAAAGATACACATGGCTAGAATAAGTTCTAGCAATGAATCTTTTAAAGCGTCACACGTAGGTGATTATGTAAATTTTAAGCAGCATTTTTGGATTAAAATAGTAGCAATCTAGCAAATCGATTTACTGATGTTTAATTGAACTACTAAGTCAGTAATTGTTCATATGATGGAAGAATATCTAGCCCAAAACCCTAGGATGCTAAAAAAATGCTAAAACTGTATCACATTCCAAGGATAATTCTTCCAAATTATTTTACTAACAATCTAGCAAAGTGATCTAATCACATATTCTATCCACGTCTAGTAACGCTGAACACTGGTGTATTTTATTAAAATGTCTATTATTTCTAATCTAATTTTTATAGTTCGTTTTCATAGAATTACTTCCGAGTAAAAATTCAAACAGTTTATCAAAATTGCTAAGTTTAGGCCGTAGCTAAAATAATTTGTATCTTTAATTCGTTCACATTTTTTCAGTACAAATACAAATAAGTTAGCAAAATTTCTAAGAAATTTAGTGATATTTCAAATCAATTTTAAATGCTGACCAAATTTAACAAATTTACCAGCGTTTCGAAAATAGTGCTCATATTTAATTCGTTCACATTTTCAGCTAAAATGTGAACGAATATATAAATAAGTTACAAAAATTGCTAATAATTTTAGTGATATTTCAAATCAACTTTAAACGCTGACAAAATTTACAAATTCACTAAGATTGCTAAAATAATCGTATATTCATTTTACTTTCTTTCATACATACATATTTTCTAAAAATGCTATCTACAAATACCTTCCCAAACTTGCTAAGAAATTGGGCGACATTTTTTAAATTCGAACCTCGCGTTTGTCGTCTTTTCCGCCCACACATCTGGATTTACCCACGACACGGACCATCAACTTTTTCCGATGCATTATCGTCGATGCATTTTCACGGACGACAAGTCCGCAAAAGTGCGCCATTCATTGCACGCGGACTTAAATAAACGACGGGCGTTTTGCAAGCAAAATACCAACGTCTCGAGATACACGCGAAACGAAAACAACGGCAAAAACTGCGAGGCGCCGTTTTTGCACGTCACCGAAAATTCTTCCCTTCCACAAATCCGCCATTTTGGATTTGGAGAAAATCGATGCGACGGTGCCGATAACTGCCTAATTGGGAAAATTGAAACGACGAAAATTTGGACAAGTAGGCGGCGGACGTAATTGCGGACCTCCTAAGGAGAGGGGGGCGATGATGACCAAGTGACCCGAATTGCGTTTAATCCCCGAACGGCACGTATCGCCGCAAAAATAGCCGATCGGCGCCGAAATAGCATTTCGGTGTCACGTACTTTCCGTCGATCTGCAATTCGCGGCTTTTTACAACGGCGACAAATGTTTGTTGACGCTTCGCAATAAATCGGAGGATTTAGGGGCGTCGATTTTATTTTTACGTGGCAAAAATGACCCGACGAAATCTGTAACGACCAAAACATAGCTTTAGTTCTTTAAAATCAGGTTCAAGGAATGTTTATTTAATTACCCGGAAATTTAATTATATAATTTAATTAAATTATTAATTTATGTAAGTTAAAAAAATTATTAAATTATTTAATTTAATTTAATTATTAAATTATTTAATTTAATTTAATTATTAAATTATTTAATTTAATTTCCAGAAAAATAGAAATCTGGATCATGATCGCGAGCCATACCGCTGCCAAACGCATGATATACCGTTGCCATACTGTTGCCAGACTTTTTTTCTGCATGGGTATATATTAATTTTTTATCAATCTTTTCCCTATCAGTGAAAAATATTTCTAAAATATTATAGAAATATATAAAAAATATTTTTTAAACATTTTAAACATATTTCTAAAATATTTTTTAATATTACATAATATTTTAGAATTATTATAGAAATATTAGGTGTTCGACTAAAAAAATATTTTTTTAAATATTTTTAAAACATTTTTTAAAATTATGTAACTAAAATTAAGTTGAAAACCTTTCAATCAGGCAGTTGAAATATAGATTTCAACTGATTGGTTGAAAGGTTTTCGACTCACACTTGTCACAGCGATTTATTAAAATATTTTTTGAATATTATAAACATATTATATAACAATTTTTTAAATATTTACAAAATATTTTTTAAAAATATTTTTAACATATTTCTAAAATAGTTGTAATACTAAATAATATTTTTCACTGATAGGGTTAGGTTAGTAAGGATTTTTTAAGTATTAAGATTTGCTAAGGCGCATTTTCTAGCAAATTTAAATTTATAAAGTTACCAAGTTTGTTTGAAATTGTCTGCAAAAATCAGTAAAAATAATAATCTCTCTTTTATTATGAAGAATTTCGAAATTATCGATGGCAATTTGGGAAAAATAATGCATATATTTAGTTTCCTTTTTAGGAAACTAAATTCGATATTTTTAAAACTTGCAACAAACGATAACCTCTTCCGTTCTGGCATCTTTTCAAAATTAGCTATTCCAATTTTGATAAAAAAAGGATTAAAATAAAAAAATTTAAATAAAAAAATTTAATTAACAATTAAAAGTTTAAAAAGATGAACAAATTTTTAGCAAACTTCTTGTTCGAAATTTTTCTTGTCTTTTCTCTATATTAATAACACGAGGCAGTGTAAGAGTAATAAATTTAGTGTTTGTTAATAAAATTTCAAATAATATTGATTGTCCGTTGTTTCCGTCACGTTGGAAACTCTGTGATTTTCTCCCCCCAAAGTATCTTCGTGTCGGCGCTTTATACGTTTCAATTAACGTAATCTGCAACACGTGCTCTGATTAATGACACAAACGCGCAAATTTTCTACGCAACTGCTGACGTGGTTAAGAAAATGTCAACAACCTGACATTTAATTTTATGAGCAAAACTGACAGGTACTGAAAGTCTCCCAGTAACAGACAATGTTGTCTTTCTCACACGCCATTCGTCACTTTGAAAGCCCATTTTTTGTTCTGGCCACAAAATGTCAACTGTAAAATTAGCACTGCTTTTGCAGACACATTTCCGAAAGTTCTATACATAGATTCTTGGGATCACGTTGCAGTAATATTTCAGATAAATATTCATTTATTATTCTAGTAGCTTTGAATATAAAAAGATATTGAGATAGATTGAAAATAATTAAATCACTAAAATTGTTATTCGTTTCTAATTCTAGCAATAACAAGAAAATTGCTAGAATTTCATGAAAAAATTATATAAATAGAAAAAAAAGATTGCATTCAATGCAACTAAAAATGTTCATCATCATTTTTCAATCGAATTCGCTAAATTTCATTCTAGTACCAAGTCAAAACATTTCCACTAAAAAACCCATAGTAAAATGTGTTAAAATATTACTAAATCCACCTTATATAAAATTCTAGTAATTGAAAATGCTATTAATAAATAAATAAATTAATTAATTAATTAAAACAAATAAATTAATAAATAAGAGATTTTGGCAAAATGTGTCTTTGAGAACTTTTCGAAAACACATCTCACGAGTTCTTGAAATACGTGTGAAACCTAAGCGTTGACAAAAAAACTGCGGATTGTTTGTAATGCAATAAAGATTACGGCAGGCAGAACTGTCATGCGCACGTAATCTCGTAACTTTTTACGCTCCAATTTAGTTGGCGCAAACCGCGATTCGTTCGCGCAATTACGTAAAAATAATTAATCGCCGAAACGGCATTGCATAATCGCGTGAATTCGTTAAGTCTTTGGCGATGGACCAACGCCGTTCATCCTCTTTGCGTCGCGACAGTTATTATTTTAACAATGTCGCCGTTAATCCTGATTATCATTATTATCACCGTTGTCCTTATTTCAACGGATTCGAAGCTAATGAAAAATCGTATTTCATCCGAAATGTCCGACGAAACTGGGAAAAATCGGTCGATCTGATTTCGCGTAGATGGTTAATTAAATGTTGACTTATTTTATGATTCGTATGGCGGGCAATGTATTAATTTTTTGTTCCTTTGGCGAGTTAAAGATGTTTAAGAAACGTTACGTTTGAGATTGCGAAAGGACTTTGAATAAAGCGAAGGATCCGGTTTCAGTTTAATTTTTCAATAAGCTCTCGCTGGCATGCCGAAAAATTGAACGGTGTCGTTGGCTGAAATAGGTCTGCATGGAAGTTTTCAAAGAAGCTCATTTCCGTGTTACGACTACGAAATGCCCCAATAAGCGAATCGGATCGCATGCGCTCCCGATGTTTGTTGGAAAGCGAACGGGTCTCGGGAAAATTAAAAAAATAAAAGTCGAGTTGAATTTCTATTGGGAATGGAGAAGGCGAAGTTCAAATAAAACTTTCATTTGGAAAGTGAGGAAAGACATTTGGAACGCGAAGAGTAACGTCGAAGATCATAGAGAAAAATGAAAAAGGGGTTTAGGAATGATTCAACATTTCCAAAATTCCGTCTGCAAGTCAACGAAAACGTTTTTTATGAACATATGAAACATTTCACGTATATTTTTTAAAGTACATGAAACAAAATACACCAATTTCAAAGTTGGTGGATTCTCTAAATTTGATAGCTAAGTCAATATTGAGAGAGAATTTATTGAAAACGTTTCGAAAAAAAATGTAAAACGCGAAAGTCGGAAAAAAGGGTGCCGATAAATGTTCGTTCTAAAAAGAAAATGAGGAAAGAGAGGAATTGTTAAAACAAGACGTGGAATAGGCGAACTGGGAGGTTTGTAATTAAAAAGAGCGAAATTTGCCAGAGATAATGACGTCGACTTAAAAATGGCGCGGAGCTTTAAATCAAAATGTATTGCGGGAGGAAAAGTGGCGCGTTCTATCAAGTCGACGGGGAAAAAGTGGTCGGAAATTTATTGCTCGATTCCGCTGCAAATTCCATCGGGCTTTATGGGCGCATTGATTTAAGGAGTCCGGGCAATTTATGGCGACGAGCAATGAGATCGTCGAAAATCGAAATATTTATTAAGAAAAGGAGATTGCTGTTCTCGGTGACAGTTGATTTACGCGTATTTCTGGATTCCCAAAGATAACGCGTTTGAATTTCGCGCCAAAACGCAGAGCATTGCAAAGCCGAGATTAAACCGTTATTTACTGTTACAACGCGAGGACTGTTTGCCCGAATATTCTACGAAGAGTGGGCGCTTAAAATCGTTAATTTCGACGCCGAAATTCAATGGGAAATTTGAAGTTAAATTGTGTTATTTAAATTTGAAATTAAAATTATAATATTATTTAATTTTATTAAAACTATTTTATTAAATTATTTTATTAAATTTTATTAAATTATTTATTCATTATTATTACTTTATTTCAAATTCAAATGTTCCTCACGAAATGTCACTTTACTCCTTTTCCCTCCTTCCAAGTCCACCAACCAATACTCAGAAAACGCGGGAAATTAAAAAAAATGTATTTAAATTTTAAAATTCCAATTGTTTTTTAAATATACTTTTAAAATCACCCTATTTAACGAACAATTTCAAATTTCATTTAAACTTCAGCTTTTTCTCACCAGATGTTACTTCATCCCCACCACTCCTCCCAAGTTCACAAACTAAACGCGCCGAAAAGCGCGGGAAATTAAGAATTCAAAATTCCTAAACCGTTAAAAACGTCCTGAAACTCTGATAATATTCAAACAATTTTTGAGATACGGATTCAAAATCTCGAGATCCAACTTTTTGCTTGTTAGTCCTGTAAGATGGACGCGACGATCGATCGTCGCCAGTCAAAGTGGGCTGAGGTGAATTCCGAGTGATTGAAAAGACCAGACAGAGATGCGACTCACCTTGAGGGAAGCCATGTCTGACACGGATCGATGCGTTTGAATAGTTTCCAATTGGTCCAGGCACCAGTCCAACTCTTCCATCGTTTCCACGGCGAGCTTCATGTAGGGTTCTTCTGCAAAAATAAAAGCGGGCGGTCAAGGGCCGGTCGCAGCACTCGAGCGCCGAATCCGGGTCGACTTTATTCGATTTAATTGGTCTGCGGGTCGGACGCGATCAACCGGAAGTGGAGACTTACCTCCTGGAGCCAAGTTCCGCGCTTGAGGCGTACTACTGCCTTGCGCGCCGCTACTCCTCCTCGATCTGAAAATGTGACATTTTTTCAATAATCTGGGTCGTTATTTGTTTTTATTTGTTTGTTGATATTATTTATATATGCTATTGTTTGTTTTGTTTAGGAACAAATGTTTTGTTTTGGGTGTTGAATCTGTTTATTTTTCTTTTGATTTATTGTTTGATTGGTTTTTGTTTGATTTGTTTGGAAAAGCATTATTTTTTATATATTTTTTGTTTACTTTGTTTAGGTTAGGTTAAATATTATTTTGAATTATTTATTTGTTGGTTTTTTGTTTATTTGTTTTTAAGACTGTATTATTTATTATATATTCCACTGTTTAATTTGATTAGGTAAGATTGCTAAGATCTGTTATAGTTTTGATTTTCAGATTGTATAATTGCTTTAATATAATATTCATTTTGTTGTGTTTATTGTTTATTGTTTTGAGGATAATGTATATTTATTTACTTAATACAAAACACTTCACTGTTTGATAGTTCAGATATATTAATCTTGATTATGAGATAGACTTGTTTCATAATTTGAAACAAGCATTTTTTTTACTAAGACAAAAGGAATATTCTAATCATTTTATCTTTTTGTTTGAGTGTGTGTGTGTCTGAACGAATAAAAAGTGTGAGTTGTGTTTATTTTAGATTTTTATTTGTAACAATTGTTTACACTTTTTTGTTATTTTCCTGTGTTTGTTTTGTTTTGATATACTGTTTGTTTTATTATGCATGTTTGTTTTTTGTTATGACTTATTATTCTTTTTTTTCTGTTGTTGTTTTATGATCATTACATTGTGTTTTTTTTGTAGTGATGATAATAACTAATTTATGTACTTGGGAAGTTATTTGATTTAGAATATTTACAAAGTGTATTCTGACAAATTTTTTTGCATTTTGAAGCGTGCAAGTTTTATATTTTTTTTATATTATGCATTATTCTGTTTTATCATACTGTACATAATTTTCTTATTTTTATGTTTACGCTGTTTTTGTGACTAACAGTGACTCTTCGATACAAGTATACATCATTATTCTGTTCATATTATTGTCAATATTCAGTATATAAAGTTTTGCGTATATTCTATTAACGTGAATGTAAATATTGTGTATGATCGATCCACAAATATGATAAAAGTACGTTTGACACGTTTTAAAAGGCATTTCAAAATTGAATTTCTCGTACAATATGGACTTTTCCATATTAAACGATTTTCCATATAGCAACCTTTCACAATAAATGTAATTGTTAAAATTAAAGCGATTAAATAAAACTCGTCAATTCGTAGCAAAAATTACGTTACATATCTCCAAAATAAAAGTAATGAGATCGAATGAATAATATCTGTCTTACTGTCCCTATGTCTAACTTTAATACAAGATATTAAACGAAGGATTCGCAATTTTCAAGTTTCGTAAAACTAATTTCAAACAAAGAATTTCATTTTACATTTTACAAATTACGCGAATTTCTGAACTGTTACATCCATTTTAATTATACTGTGAAACGAAACTCAGCTTTCTATTATGTATCAAATAAATAGATAATATCGCGAATATCTGCGGTCCTCAAAAATGCGTAATATAAAAGAACGTACAGTAATGTATTACACTTGTTTGACGTTCAAATGTACAAAATTCAATTTCAATTTGCTATTTAATTATTTCC
Source organism: Ceratoteleas bidentatus (assembly GCA_022817645.1). Classification (NCBI taxonomy): domain Eukaryota; kingdom Metazoa; phylum Arthropoda; class Insecta; order Hymenoptera; family Scelionidae; genus Ceratoteleas; species Ceratoteleas bidentatus. The sequence goes on from JABFPB010000311.1 coordinate 7,879, forward strand.
TTTATAATTTTGTATCCAAACCCTGCCAATTTTCATCAACTGTAAAAATTTGTTAAATTGTTTTAAGTAAACAATTTTTTTTAATTTTGTATACAATATTTCGTTTGATGCGAAAACACTAAATTCTTCATTAATCCATAAACCATCGAGTACTTAAAATTTCACATTTCTTGCTTCCCATTGAAAGTAAAAAGCAAAATGTAAAAAAAACCACAAATTGAGTCTTAAAACTCTGCTTTCCTCTGCTGCAATTTCACCTAATCCGCCGGAAGTCTCAATTCCGCATCTGCCGTATCTCCACATTTTGTCAAAACAAAATAAATGAAATTTCGCGCGAAAAAAGCAGTGCGCGCGGGGTAAATTGTCACAGTTAATTCGGTTGGCCAACTTGCCCCGCCCACCTTAATTACGCGCGGCACACAAATTCCGTCTGTTTTCTCGTCGCCGTTAGCTGCGCGGCCGACAATTTCCGCGCGTGGGATTAAGAAGTCGGCGTTTCTGGCGGGCGTTGCACGCGAGATTGAAATTTTAATGCGACGTCGCGGGAAAAGAAGCGACAGCGTCGCGCTTCCGGCGTCTTCGGCGCCGATTCCAGTTCATTCCACGTTAATTAAAAGTTTCGCACCGCCGGCCGCCACGAACTTGCTGATCGGAAATCGACCGATGTATTTCAATACGTAGCAATTAAAAGTTCCGTCGGCGTGAAATTGCCGTGAAATAATCGCTCGATCGCGAAAACGGGATGAACGGCCGAGTTTTCCGGTGACAACCGTTTGAATTTCGAGGTACATATTTTTTAAATTCGCGCCTTTTTCATTTTTAAATTTCGCGTTAGAAATAGGCGAAAGATTGCTTTAACTTTTTTTATTTTGCGTATTTTTTATTTCAAGTTTTAAACAATTGATTGACACAACTGTTCTTTTAAACAATTTAAATTTCGCGCCAAAACTTAGTGCATAGAGTTATTTAAATTTTCGTGTCATTAACGAATTCAAATATCGCGCTTAAAATGTATATTTAAACTGAATTTCTAAATTCTTTGAATGTAATTTCAAATTTCATAATAGGTTACGAAACATTGATCATAGAAATTGAAATTCTCAGTTTTAAAGCTAAACAAATTTTTTTAGTAGTGAGACTTGAACTTACTTGTTTGTCGGCACATTAGTGAGCGACAGGAAGTTGTTCCTAACCGAGCGTAGAGAGGCGAGTATTTGTGCAAATGGTGTGACGATGAGATCCTCGCCATGACTGTAAAGAAGAAACACAATTTCAGTTGACAATCCATCGGTGTCACATCTGCATCACACACAGGGGGCTAAAAATCTAAAAATCAAAAACGGAAATTCGAGGGCTCAAAAGAGACGGGGCTAAAAAGAGGTAGAAAAACTCGGCTGCATTTACTTGTCAAGCATCGCAAAGCAGGCGGCAAAAACCATGCACGACTTGAGCTATATCGTTAATTTTTTCAGTCTGGTGACAATTTGGAGATTTCTGGTTTCTTACGTTGTCTTGTTTTAGGGAGAGCAAAACACTTAAATTGGGAGGGGATCACACCAACGCATTCGCCAATCAGGATTGGTAATTTTTTTGTGATACGTCAGCTTATTTCAACTTATTTTTAAAATTCGCGCCACTTTTTTAAAATGTGATTTGAATTTTCGCGCCAAAAAATTGTAGAATGATATGTAACAGTTATTCAAATAATTATTAAAAACACAGTGCAATGTGTTAAATAAGAAATTAGTCATTTTAAATGTATTCATTTTTTTAAGAACTCAACATTTAATTTTTAAACCAGAAAACCGTTATTTCAATTTTGGCGCTAACATTCAAATCTTCGGTCGCAAAATCTCTCGCAGTTCTACATAAACTTATAATTTCCGGCTGAAAGTCAGTAACCTAACTAGTACTCTCCAAATATCACTCCCAATAAGAAAGGATATGTAATTTTGATGTTAAAAACCGTTAAACTTTCAAATTTCCAGCAAAAATTCCAGTCTTCTCAAACTCCCCGACAAAATTCTCCCTAACAAATCGAACGCCCATGAAAATCGACTTCAAACCAAACTTATCCTACCTAAATAGAATTTGAAAGAAAAACCGTTGAACTTTGAATTCCGGCGGAAAAATTCGAATTTTCAAATCGTCCGCGTCGTTAAATCGGAGCATCTTGCTACTCCTTCTAACCGCAATAACAGTTTCGTCTGATTAGAGACGGGAAGTTGTCGTCGGTCGCAGGGAGGGGGTAAATGATAGTAACCAATAAAGCGTCGTCAAGTAAGGTCGTTATTTCGGTGCGCACATCCCCCAGAAGCTATAAACTGTGCGCTCGCGGTACATAACGTTGGATTTAAATAAATACAAATTATTTCCGTGCGAACAAACTACCGGTGCATCTCCGTCCGGGTCGCATATCGATTCGCTGCTTCGCCGGTGGGATGGGGAAGGGGAAGGGGCAGGACGAGGAGAGGGGAGGGGACGGGGAAAATATTCTAATGCAACGATACACCGGGGGAACCGGGAAGGGCGTTTTGCGAAATAAAATGTAGATTTAATTAGGTCGGGAAAAGGACGAGAGTGGCGCGCGAATGCTAAGTAAGCATCGCAAGGTGGTGGGGGAAATTGGGAAAATGATGGGCAAAGCGCCGCGGGTCACATTTTCAGCCGGAAAATAGACGTTTAATTATTGTAAACGAAATATGGGTGTATCTAAGAGATAAATATTTTGTATTTAATAAAACAATTTTAGATGCAAATAAAATTTTTTTTTGGATTTAATATTTGGGGATGAAACTCGACGTCAAATCTTTTTTATGAACGTTATAAATAAAAAATTTTCATTTGAAAAATGGAAAAACCCTTTGAATCTATCGGTTTATATTTAAACTTTTAAATGTAGTGACCGCACGATGAAGTCAAACTTTTAAATAAAGCCACCGTTACACGTTGAATTGGAATAACAATCAAAACGAAACGACCATTTGTCATTCGATTTGCGTTTTTTGCCAGTTTCAATTGCGGTACTTCCAACACATAATTTAACGGTCGTTTAAATAAAATAACGGGTTTTTTGTCTTCCCAAAAAGCCAAACCGTTAATTCCACAACTTGCCGAATTATGTGGTTGAAAAAGGTAACTTCAAGCGAAAAAGGAACTAAATCCCACTGAGACACGTGGAGATCGCACAATTAATCGCCCATTCCCATTTATGGATGTTTTTGCAAAACGTCATAATGAAGTTTTAATCCAAATTCCAAGTCAAACGAACACAAGCTATGCGGCCGGGTATTAAAATCGAACGCCAGTCAGTCAAAGCAAATGTCAAAGTTCGTCGTAAACACATAATGCCGTTTAATCTCGACGAGATGTTTAAGTCCATCTAAACTGAAATTAATACGTTTGTCGAGCCGGTCGCGAATTGAAATCATGACTCTAAATTGGCGGGAATATAATTTTATATCGCGGAAATATATTTAAATTTATTTCGTTGAAATTTGGTTTAAAAATGTTCAATTTTCAAGGATGAATTTTGAGAAATTGCTGAGAAATTGTTTTTTATCTCTTAGATAGAAGAAGATTTACAGTGAACTATGCCACGTAGATATCGCGACGTAATGATGTTCGTGTGACTTGTAGAAACTTTCCCATTTGGAGTAGTACATTTTTAAATAATCTACAATTTTCTATATCATCAGCGAAAACTTTTTCGAAGTTACGATAATTTATTCCGAAGTAGACACAGTGCGTCATGAATACTAAATAGTATGGTAAAATTGACTGCAAATCTAGGAAAATTTAAGGACATTTTTCTCAATAAGTTTTTTGGCCAAAATTCTTATTTGCTAATTTCTGATTAAAATACATTATGATGAAATTAAATTTGTTTCAAATGAGACGTGGTATAAGATAAAAACGAAAAATATGAAAAAAATTAAAAAAATGAAAAAGTTGGAAAACAAATTGAACCTTGCCTCGTCCGGTCGCTCCCGCGACCTTTAATATAAAATATATCACGATAAAATTACTTTAAATCTATCAAATTTTGAAAAGAGAATTTTTCCTAATTAGCTATTGAACTACATAATGAAAAAAATGCAATAAAAATTATGCCAAAAATAAATATCCATAATTATGCTAATTTATATCACATTTCAAATAATAAAATGTCCGAGGAAAATTTGACGAAGAATTGAAAAATGGCCTCATCTCGAAACAGATTCATCACAAAGTCTCGAATATTTCCGCGTCGTTTCAATTAACGCGCGTTATAAATGGATTTCGATGGCCCGGCTCTATTACCGTCCGCACCATTTATAATACGCGGCGAAAAGTTGCCGTAACACTCGTCGTTGACGTTGATACATTTTGATTTGCCCGAAAATGCGGCGTGTCGTTTTGACTTTGATGCATACGCGGCGCGAAATGGTGAACTTGGTAACAGCGCTAAAACGCAAAAAAAAACGCCAGACCCAACGAAAATTGCAGCCTTTCCGCATCGCGCGCGAATATTGCTTATCGACGCGGTGATTCGTCTCGAAATTTCATCGGAAGAATCGGCGCTTCTTCCAATATCCTTTTATATTGACCGAAACGCGCCGCGTAATATTGTGTTTTCGGTTCCCCCGTTTTATGAGCCACTTGCTCGTCGAGTGTCTTAATAACGGCGCGAATATTTCGCAAGAAACGGGGAAAATAAAATCGAACGAACGCCTCGTTCGGGGTATCGATTTTTTACGGGAGAACCAGGCAGAGGGCTCGGAAGTGGAGGGAGAATTGGCGGCAAAACGGTGGGAAGTATGGAACGCGAGGGAAGGGCGAAGAAATGAGGAAATTACGTGCACCCATCACGCGATTTGGCCTTGGAAAGTTTGCTTGACTTTGGAAAGTTGAATAGGAATCATTTTAGAAGCCCATATAGACATCGAACATGGAATCCTTGTGGATTCTACGTGGAGGAACAATTAGTCGTAGATTCAACGTAGATTCCACGTCGAATCTACTTGTTTTAGAGGTGTGTCTGTTAGGGAGTGTACTGGAAGACAAATGGGTACATTGGATGGGAAAAGTGGACGATTTTGATGTACACCCATCGTTTACTCAACTCTCATAGCTTTGCTTGACTATTGTGAAATTGATTAAAAGTTAATCTAAAGAAGTATACCATCAAAATAAGTTTACCCATCCTTCAACTCTGCTTAACTCACGAAACTCAGAAAAATCAATCTACAAAAATCTACTAACAAAATCACCGAACTTTCGTACAAACCAAAATGAATTTGCCATACTTTGACGTACACCCATCATTTACTTAACCCCCTCATCTCCGCTTGACTTTCGCAGTTTTCTTCGTTAATCAACCGTTATCGGGGAATGAACGAAACAGTACCAAACCCGACGTAAAAAGACGTGATCGCGGATCCACTTGTCCTCGCTCTTTCCTTTTTTCCAGCCAAATCCCATCGAAAAGTTCTTTTGCCGCTAATAATTCGGCGGAATTAAAAACAAAGTTCCAACGTTAATGCGAGACAAGTGGGGAAGTTGCTCTAAATCGCCCGGGGGAGGTTGGCGGGGAGGGGGGAGAGTTGATTCTCCGTGTGTATCTCGAGCAACACATACAGTCCAGCTAATCGCGGCTATTGATCAAAACTATTGCCTGTTTACGGCAGCAGTTAATTAACGCGGACTTTCGTCTGCAAGTTCACGTCGGCGAGAACTTACAGCGTGTGTCGGGTTACGTTAATCAGTCTCAAAATGTAACGAACTTGCCGCAATATTGCTGCTAAGTTTGTTACATTGCTCGTCAGTATCGGGATAATTAATGCATCAATGGTTATAGTGATAGGCAATACGAAATTTCGTTTATATCGACCAGAAGTTGAGCTTTATCTGAAATTCCTTGACAAAAGTCCCTAAATATGTTTCTAAATCTCATTTAGAATTTGTTTCCAACGTAAATGAATGTTGTTTTGCGAAAAATGGAAAAGTCGCCAGAAAAGTCACCAAAAGGTGACTAGAAGAGTTTCTTAAATTTAATCTCCTACCACTTCCCCCGAAAATCCCAAAAGAGAGAAAAGCTACCAAACGGATCCAGTGATTTTTTACTAGAAGTATCTAGTGACTTTTTCTAGAACCATCTAGTAACTTTTTTACATCACCAGTAACTTTTCACCAAGGAAATACTAAATTTTTTGTTGAAATTCCCTAACTCTGAAAGCTTTGAATTTAAATAAGTTCGAATTTCGCGCCGAAAAACATGAAGAATGGCGCGCCGGTGACTTACAAGTCTCGTTTAGGTGGCGCTTCGAAGCATTGTTCCCAAAAGAGGGTCCGTCTGGCGGGGCGCAGGCGCAGTGCCGAGGCAGACAGGGTGCGCGGGAAACCGGTACCGCTGACGCTGGCAATGCCCTCTGCACTCAAAGATGGCGAACTCATGCCCCCCTCGCACCGTTTCAGACCACCGATAGTGCCACTCAGCTCGATTGACCCACCGCTGGATCCCGACATGATACCGCCACGCCTTTATCCAGCATTCATCCAGCTACTCCAGGACGCGACTACACATTTCCTCCTCGTTACTAACTTCTAAAATTCGTTACGTCAAAATGACCGTTACGCCGTAACGGTCATTTTGAATTTTTGAATTCAACGGTAAACGGTCATTTTGAACTTTCGAATTCAACAGTAAACGGTCATTTTGAACTTTCGAATTTCAGCGGTCGATTCGAATCGGTTCGATTTGGCGGGAACCTAATCTAAACTCAACATAGCTTTCTGATCCAGATAGCGCTACGAAATCATCGAAAGTCTCAAAGTTTGCATTGCAACGGTCATTTTTCATTTGAATTTAACCGGTTTTGAAACTGAACTCTTTGTATTGCACTAATTGTAGGTTAAGTGGGATTTATTAAATTGTGAGTCAAATGGAAGATGATTGTGAATGAACTTCGTCGAGCTCGAATCGGCTCGACAGAAACACGTAACCGTGTTCAATTGACTAGATGGCGCTTTGAAATATACGTTACAATTTTTTTCCACTCGACTGGCGACACAGAAGCGTATCGATGTACGTTCAATATTTAACGGCACTTTAAGTGAGGAAACACTTTTTCGATTATGTCAGCGCGACGCTCAAACATAATAGCGTTGCGGTGTGTCGGGTTGCCGTACAACGGCGCCCGCGGCGCGACTTCACTATATTTAAGCGCCCCACGCTGATCCACTACTTATAGCAGCGATATTGTACCTATTTCAGGTCTATTGTGACGGTATTCCAGAACATTGACTCTCTTAAAAATATCATCCACGCAGTTACAGCAATGGCGACGTAACGTCATGAAAGACTTAATTTCGCACATGAAATTCAGTATCTCGGAGAATTTATAAGTTTTTTTATTTACTATTTCGTGTTAAATTTTTCAGCATATTTCGATTTTACATTATTTAGGAAATGGATTTTTGTAGATCAATTCTTCAGTTGATTTTAAACTTTAATAATTACATTTTTCGTTAATATTGTAGGAACTTTTTTAATTTTTATAATTATAAATATTATAACCATTTCTAGTCAGTATATTCCTAAATATCTGACTAACCCTTTTACTAAACCAACTAGCAACATTGCTAAGTAATTACGCCCAAGTAATTCGAGCCGAACAATTTCCGCGGAACTTTTAATCTAGAAATTTTGATATCCACCTTTCTAAAGCCCGAAAGGAAACCGCCTCGGAAAACGCGGAGAATTCCGACGTCGGAATGTTCGCGAGCAATTTGCCATCATTGACGGAGCGGCATTCATTTGCCCGAAAGATCTATAGAAGTGCAAAAACGACGATGCATCACTTCCGTCCTGGTATATCTTTACATCGATCAGCAATCGCGAATGCCGCCGGACGGAATATATCGCCATTAGCAAATTTATTTCTGCGACTGCCGGACTGGCGCTTGAGATGACGGATTACGGAGTACTTTGCAGCGCGGCGCAAATAGCAATTTTCTAAATTACAAAACAAGAAATAACGTCGGACACAATTTCAACGCGACCCGCTTTACCCGCGAGCAGACTATTTATCAACGACCAGATAACGCGCGTCACTGTTACAAAGAAGACTTTTTGCTGACGAATTACACTGACGTCGCTGTCTGAAGTCGTTAATTGAAATCAGAATTGCTAGAAAGTTCTCTGGCAGTAGATAAAGAAATAAGGAATCTTATAGTCGGAATTTATCCAGATTTTATCCAGATTTTATCCAGACTAAACATAGACTGGATATAGTCTGGATACAGTCTGGAAACAATCTGGATAAAATCTGGCATCAAACTGACTCCAAACTGATAACTTAAATAAATTTATGAAACTATACCGCTAAGTTACTTTGCTAGATAATTAACAAATTTAGTCAAACTGGTATTCCAGAAACTAAATAATTAGAAATATAAAAAGCAAGTACATCCATCATCTCAGTCTACCTTTCTAGATATTTTTACTCATACTTTCGACTTCGACTTTTTGCTAATCTGCTGAAAACTTTAATCAATTTAGAACCTAAATTTCTAACTTACTTTGCTACATAGCTAAGTTGCCAATCAGCTTATTAACTAAATAAACCGAAATATCGTTAGATGATAAGGTATACCTATCATCTAACTCCTCTTTCCTAGCAATTGTTGCACCAACGTTCCACGTCAACGCTTTGCTAAATTGTTGCCAAGCCTAATCAGTTTAGGATCTAAACTCACTTTGCCAGCTATTTAACAAAGTTTCTAATACACTTAAAACTACATAATTCGAAATTTCACATCAAGTATATTTATCATCCTATTGCTACCTTTTCCTAAATTGCTGCCAACTCTTGGAAGAACCTTCCCACGTCAATCACGGTTGCCATCGAGCGTGCGAAAACAAGTCCGAGTTGCCGAAGCGATTGCTAATGTCTATTTCGATACACTTGTACGGGACGATCGATAACCCGATGGCGTTAATAAGATTATCGAAAACGCCGTCGCGGACTGTCAGCCGGCGTTCTGGCATGTTACGTATCGCATTTCCCAACGGCCGACGGCCCGATCGATTCGCGATTTCCGTCGAGGGTCAGGGATCCCGGACGAAAACCGCCGAGCCGAAAGCACACACCGACTTTTCGCCGGCCATTAAAGAGTCATCCGCGATGACGTCACCGGTGTCCCCCAGACAACTTCGCCACGTGAGCTTTACGTCTCGTCCTCGAAAACTTTTTTCTCCTCTCAGTACGACGCGACAAACGCGTACACGAAATTATCCGGTTTATCCGGAGGATTATTGACGAATTAGTATAGTTTGAATGTCTGAAAGTAGCAGTTTTGCTTATAAATAACATATAATTTGATTGAAGATTTAGCAAGTTAGGATTTGTTGGAAATTCACGTTGCTAAAATTATTAGAAACTTATGTTGCTAGAATAATTAAAGATTTATTGTGCCAGAATTACGAAAACGATTTGCTAGAGTAATTGAAATTCATTTTGCTAGAATGGTTTCCAGAATTATCGTTGTTGCTAGAGAAACGATGACATAATTGTTATAAACAATTATAATAAATTGTTATAAACAATTATAATAAATTGTTATAAACAATTATAATAAATTGTTTTAAACAATTATTATAAATTGTTATGAACAATCATAATAAACTGTTATAAACGATTGCTATAAAAGTAACGACACAACTACGACTTAACCAGAATAAACAATAGAAAATTGCTAAGTGAAAGTTTTAAGGTGCCAAAAAGGAGTAAACAATCGACGGAATTGGTTAATAAATTTCAAACCGAGTTGAAGCGAAAACATATCAGAAGCTGTATCGAGAAGAAACGCTCGTAAATTGTAACGAGATTGAAAAAGCGGGAGACGGGACTGTAATGGCAAAGGTCAGTCTTGGGAAAAAATGGAATTTAAATTGCTCTGTCCGAGGATCCAAAGGTATTTGCATGTCAAAGGTGGAAAGCGAAGGTAGCGGGCGCAAGGAATTAATGCGAATTTATTTCTTTATCAGATTCGGAGATTGATTAATGTTGCGAATAATTAGACGGGTCGTCCGTTTTTCTTCGAAATGCCCCCGGAGGCTTGCGCGGTGTTTGCGTTGCGTTCTATATGCAGCCGCGGAAATTCAGTCGACGGGTTATTAATTGTCGGGCGGAACTTGCGGGTTGGCGAAAAATGGATTTCGACGTCGGTAATTAATAATCTTCGAAAATTATGCTAAAATTAACTACAACAACTTCGCGAGATGATAGAAATTGAAATTGCTAGATTCCAGAAGCGATATGATTCTAGCAACATTGGCTGTAGACACTAGTAATTTAATTTGCTAGTATGTAGCACTTAAACAATTTTTTTCAATTTTAGCAACTTCGATTCAGTGGAAACCCAGATCCCGGAAATTCTCCTCAAATCGCGATTTTATCGGTCGGAATACCCCCAATCCCTTTCTAAATCTCGAGGAAGACCCTAGCGCCATCTACCATACTTCTTTAATCTCATTCCTGGCCCCGATGCACTCAAACGAAAATACCTCGCCGCAATTTTTACCGCCGAATCGCACGAATAAGTGGTCCATAAAGTGAAACGACCATAAAAAGTCCGCCAGATGGCGCCTGGCCAAAGTTTCTCGCAATAAGAGCGACATCTCGGAAGTACCGCGACATTCGTCATCGCGGAAGCTTTGGCGGCTGTTGGGCGGTTAAGAAAGCGTGTATCGCGGGCAAAAACGGCAGTTTCGGAGTCGGGATCGCGAACAAACCGGCCGGGCTCGCGAACGGAAGACGCCGCTCGGAGGATCGATACGCGACGCGACAATACGCGTCGCCGATACGGAATCGCGGCCGAAGTTGACATACTGTTGGGATAACGTGTCTCGGCGCTCGCTGGCAAAGCCAACATGGCGGCCAACTGGGCCAAGCGTCCCGGCACTTATCTAAATGAAACTAATTAGACAGGATCCCGCATGCGACTTATCCCGGCAGTTACGGACAAATTGTTTCAAGTCCGTCGTGACGAACGAAGCGGGCGGTTCTTACGGGACGCGCTCGTTTGAGTGAGGAGACAAAGTGGAGGAGTTAGTGCATGATGGAGAGAAAAAAGTTGAGTAGTTCGGTAGAAAAAGAGAAATTGAGAGGAGTTATCGTTGAAAGTTTTTGTTGGGATGTTTTTTAGCGTGTAAGGAAGGAGTCAAAGTTGCTATAATGTGTATCAGGAGTTTAATGGGAGATTTTAGAACTTTTTCGAAACAGAGATAGCAATTTTTGAGGAGGAGATAATAATTAAATTAAATAGTTTTAAGACTTCCTAAGAGTACGATATTTATGTTTCAGAAGCTAGCCAAAATTGCTAAAATGTCTGTCCAGGAAGAAAAAGTTCTGTTGAGAAGAAACTCATGAAATAATCATTAGGATCGTTCTGAATTTATGACTGTTCCAGATGTCGGCAACGAATCTCATCCCATTTTTCCAACACACGATCTTATATTCCAACATAGTCAAAATTTTTAGAATGGTTTATAAGACAGTAACTAGAAAAATGAATCACTTCTTTCATACTTAAGGTTTTTTCTCAGCTATTATACCATATAGCTAGCAACTCTTCAACACTATAACCCTATAATATTGTTATCTAAAAATATCTTAAAATGACTGCAAAGTCTAATGAATTTTTAGCAACTCTGCTATAGTTAGGAAAACTTTTTCACTTATCTTCCAATGAGTCTTATTCCGCAACTAATCTTACCACAAAGTTATCAACAAACCGCACGAGGAGAAAAGATGCCCTTGAACCAACAGCAATCTTCTTGTACTAAAACTAAGAACAGTAATCTCTGTTGAGCCAACACCGTATTGCTTTTAGATCAACATTATGTCTTCTAAAACAAGCTCGCAGCAGAACCGAGAATGTTGGAAGAATAGCAACTCGCCCTTGATTAAAAAGCGGATGCTTTTGTAACAAACTTTCTCTTCTACTACATGTTTGTTATTGGTTCAATGACATGTTTTCTCCACGTGTTAGCAGTCTTTCTAACAATTTTGTTAGTATTTTGGTAGTATCTTGTTTTGCCTTTTCTTGTCTGCCCTTTAATCGAAACATATCTACCATTAAGTCGTACTTCTAACCCTATCACAAACCAAGGAACTCTCGCAGTATTTCTGACAATTTTGTTATTAATAAATACTACTTCCCTTTGACTTCTGACCATTCTTGACAACCAAGATATCTTCCAATAAATTACAATCTCCTGCCAACCTTACCAGAAAGCTTCCAAAAAACCCTAGCAATTTTTCTAGCAATTTTGCTGGTATGCTACCCTTCTCCCATCAGACTTTTTACCTTTTCTGTCTAGCAAGACACCTTCCACCAAGTCTCATTCTTCTGCCAACCTTACCAGAAAATTACTAACAAACTCTAGTAAACTTTCCAGCAATTTTGGTACTATTACTGTCCTTCAGAATTTTGATCTTTCTCATCCACCTAGACACCTTTCCATTAAATTTTTTTTTATCCTGTCACAATGTTACCGACAAACCCTAGCAATGTTGCTACCATTTTTCTACTATGTAAACCATCACCCCGAGTAATCTAGCCACCTTTTCAAAGAATGTCAACCACTAACCTCACTTTCATGTAAAGCAGATCAGTTTTTAGTTCAATTACTGTTGGATTTGAATTTTCGATACCTTTGAAATGCAACTTATGCACATGGTAAGATGGTGTCCAGTACTTGTTACCCACTTTAGCCGAGTGGTTAGCAATCGAAACTTGTCGATAGGTTTCGAATAGGTTAATTCCGAATTCAAAAGATTCGATAGGTTAGAATTCCTTAACACTTTTTACACCATTTACTACACCATCTCTCTACCTCTGCTACAATTCTTTAGGAAACGTGTACTACACCATCTTTTTACCTGCTATACTTGAAATTCCTCTAACCCTACTAAAACCCACCCTACCCGTTTTCTAGCAACCTCTCCAACATCAAACAGCCTCTTCCCTCAAACTTCCCACCTCTCCTATCCCTCAAGACACCTTCCAAGAGGAAGTGGAGTGGAAGGTTTCAACTTCCACTCCAGTCCCCCCTCCTCCCCCTCCCCTTATCTCCCTCTCCGCGAAATCTCTCGCGATTCGCTCTCGACCGCGATTCCAATCGGTCGCGCCACGAGGGCTGTTGACACAGAGTCAGACCCTGAAGGGGACCATCTCCCCTTGGCTTTGGAGGTCGCCGCCAGGTGGCGCCAACCGATCGGCCGCGCGGATCAAGACATAAAGAAGCCCGCGGCTTAATTGACGTCACGCGCGAATAAAGCCGTCGTCGATTCGCGTGAACTGGGTGGCCTCCATCGGGGCATCGGAATTCCCGCGTCGAGCGGCTAAATGCGGCGATACCGCGCGGTCGACGATCGATGCCGCGGTCCAAATATAGACTTCTTTCGCTTTTACCCTTTATGGCGGCCCGCGGCGACACACGTGCGGATGTCGCGCACGCGGAAATTTGCATTCGCGGGCGATCGACAAGCCGCGAGATGCCATCTCGCACGCGACGCCGATCGGCGCGACGCCAATTTCCGCGATCGATATCGACGGACGGTCGCCGCCACTTGTGCCCCTTTTTCGCGCTGTGACGTCCGCGAGACCGGAATCTAGAACAGTTCGTTTACCCGAGAGGAGGGGAGGGGGTGAAAATGAAACATGCAGAGGGAAAAATTTAGTATTCCCAAGTATTGAATGGTTATTTTGGGAGGCAGCTGGAAAATCTGGTTAAAGTGACTATTAAGGAGGTTGGGATGTGAACTAAATTAATGATGGGAATTTGATGGAAAAAATGTGTGGTAAAGATACATTTACAAGGAATTTTTTGGCAAAGTTTGAAGGCAATCGACTCGCTGGTTCAATAGAAATAAAATTAAGAGAGTAGAATTTGTTGAATTTATTTCTCTTGGACTAGTGAGTCGATTTTGTTCAAACTTTGCCCGAAAGTTCCTCGTAAATGTATCTATAACATATATTTTTTTCATTAAATACTGATCGTTATTTTAGTTCACACCAATTTTTTATTATTTTGTATCAACATTGTATGAACATATTTTAATGTTCCCTTGATGAGAACGTAACAATACTTGAATATCATGTAAAGAAACAAATTTGCTTTATTTTTTTCAAATTCGAATAAAAATCCTCTAATAATTTAAATAATTATAATAATAAATGTTATTTTCAATAATTATTTACTTTATAAACTTTGTCTCTCGGCACCGCGTTGCTCATTTCGATGGTTTTCGTGAATTTGTTCATCGCTTTAGTTCTTCTCCGAATGCTTGGGTAAGAGTGCAGTGAAAAAAAAACGTATGAAAAATGACATGTAAGAATATTTTTGATCGAATATGACAATGTGACATTTGAGTGTCAGTTTTTGACGTGTAACATGTTGGATTCAGAGAGACAGATTTTATGTTACAATTCGAAACTCGAAACGGTTCGGGCATTTCGACGTGTCCAATAAAAAAAGGACAATTTAAATTATTGGTAATTTCTTTGAAATTTGTTTTGTATTATCTGATTTTTGCGAATATCGACATATCGATTTGTTCTATTAAGTTTTCCATGTAACTCAATATTATTAATAAGTGGTTAGCTTGGACAATGTTCGATGCAATCCTTCCAATTTATCTACAAGGCAATTTTCGCAGGATTTAATCAGAATTAATGAATCTTTTTAACGAGAATTTTTAATGGAAAATTGTTCCAGAACGTTAATTTGAAGTTCAAAGTTTAAAAATCTGATTTAACGGTGTAGGACCATAATATGGTCCTACATTGTTAATGTCACATATAATATGTGTGTCGTTTTCATTACGGGAGGAGTTACGAGAAAAGATATTGGATTTGAATTTCAGTAAGGGGAAACTGAGGATATGAAGACTAGCAATTTAGCTGGAATAAGTGCATAGATACTACGAAATAACACGTAATAAAGTGTTGATACTGAAAGTGTATTCAAATTTAAATTACCAATTATTCCCTCCAAAAACAGGTGTCTTTCTTTAACATGGTTTTGGTGAAAAGACATGAAAAAATTCTGAAACGAAGATGTTTTTCGATAAAAATTATATGTTTAGATAAATGTTTCTAAATAACACAAATAATACTAAATTATACGTTAATGGAGCAATTGAAATAAAGCACTAAAAATAGCACTAAATAATGTTGCTTGAATGATCTAGATAACTTTGAGAGAATAAATTCTTCAGCAGTGATAATTTTAGTTATTATGTAATAACGGTAACAAAAACAATATTGAATGTCATAAAGTTACTCGATAGCTATAGAACTCTCAATACTATTGGATTAGAAAAATTGTAAAGAGTTTGTACTTTGAAGAATATGTAAATGTAAAAGAATGTGAAAAATTAGATCTAAAATGTTATTGCAGAATACAAGAGAAATATATTGATTAATCAGACAAAGGTACATATATTGTAATATAAAGTCATACAAAATCGCTAACAAAAAGAAGACGTAAAATTTGAACTAGAAAAAAATCAATGAAAAGTAGGTTATAAACGAGAAAGGTCCTGCATTTTTATCATACACTTTACTTATAAGAAGAAAATATAGCAGAAAGATAAATCGAATATAGTATACAATGCATACGAACTACTGCCAAAAGCTCATTAACTTTTGCACTAACTAAGTAATTACCCAATGAAAATAATCAGTAACATTAAACTAACAGCATTGAAACTGTCTCTAGAAAAATAAGCCAGAATTAAGCGATTTAGATATAAAGATGATTGACAATAAACTTCATAAATCTAAAAATGTTTAATGGCTGGTAGAAACAGTTACTAATACGTCGATCAGAAATTACAAAAAAAAAAGTTATTAGAAAAAATAGTATATTTAGAGTACTTAGTGTAATTAGAGGTTAGAAATCAAATATTATGAAACGAATGTAGGTCGTCAGATACTCAGAACTACGAACAAAATTGAGCTTGATTCGTGCTGTAGTAAAAATAACTACCTTCACAATTAGGCATTTTTGTTAGCAATGATCATGTTAAATGGTAGAATTTTTTTACCATTTCTAATTACTAATTATTCCTAAATTATATACAGATTTTCGCGAGAAACTGAACGAAAAAATTTCAAAAGCGAACCACCTTAACCATCCCATATTTCAACCAAATTTCCAACCAAATCGCTGACAAATTTTGTTGCTCAAAACTTTGGAAATTAGGTAGGGCTTGGAAAACTCTGATAAAGTTTACCCAAACTCTTGCCAGTGTTTCATGGCACTAAATTCTGTTTAAAAACTGACCTACCTAACCTAAAACCTCTTTTCCAAAACTGTCCCCTCACTTTAATTTCCGTCAAAAGCCTCTCGCAGTTCTTCCCTAATACTTTGTTTATCTTTCAGAGTGCTTTCAGCCAAATCCACGAAATGCAGCACTCCAATCGACCCCCCCCCCCGAATCTCGATTCGATTTTCGTCTTGAAGATAAGATCCCAAACTTTTAAGTGGTCCGGGATACGTCAATCCAGCTTTTCTCGCCTTTGCCGACTTTCGTCGGCTAATGCAAATCGCGTGCAAATTGATTTGGTTCTCTGCGCAAACAGTCACGTACGACGAATCGCTCGCCACTGCTTTTCGCGTAATGCGCCGATATAATAAAATAATGCCGGACAAGCGTCGTGTTTTAGAGCCCACTTGGCTCGACGGCTTTATCGTCACGCCGTGACATACATAGCGAATTCGCGCCGTTTCTGTAACCGTATTTCCGTGAACATTCGCGATGACAGATGCCTCCAAATTGAGCACATACGCAGTATCGTATATCGCGATACAATGTTCAATTAAAGTTATAGAATTTCGGCACATTTTGCTGGCGAAATGGTATTGCGAAACATTTAAACATGTCGATTTTCGAATAGAGAAGTTATAGGAAAATTGTTACATTGTGTTGGTACCCTTTTTATTCGTGTTTTAGAACTGTTATAATATTTAGGCCTGTAAGTGTTGATGGAACGTTAGTGTCGTAAGTGTTGGAATTCAAATGTTTACTTTTACGACTTTAAGAGTTAGAGTTTTATTGGTGTAAGTGCTGGTATTTTAGTGTTATAAGTTTTGCTACACTATAAGTGTTGTTAGTGTTTCTAAAATAAGAACAGGAAAGTTATTGAAGCTTGTGTTTGGATACTTTCATCGTTTTCCGGAACTATTCGACAAAATTTTAGATCTTGAAGTGTTACTGGAAATTTAATGTTGTAAGTGTTGCTAGAATGTAAGTGTTGACTACCATAAGAGTTAAAAATTATCTTGTTGTGCATTAAAATTTAATTTTTGCCAAAACGTAAGTGTCTTGATACTCCTGTTACACAAAGTATCGGTATTTTTAAAATATAAGTGTTAGATGTTTCTATTATAAGTTTCGTTAGAATTTCAATCTTCTATTTTTGGGTTGCAAGTGTTGAAACCATTCAAGAAGTTCTATTTTGGCTTTCTAAGTGTTGATTCAATTTAATTGTTCTGTTTTAATTATGTAAGTGTTGAATAAATTTAAGTGTTCTATTTTAACATTGTAAGAGATAATACAATTGAAATGTTTGTCTTACGCTGTTGAAAGTGTGGATTGAATTGAAGTGGAAGGAATCTATTTATAACACAAGTGTTCTAAGTGTTAATAAAATTTAAGTGTTTTACTCTTATACGATGTACTCGAATTCCAGTTTCGTAAATATTGCTGGAACTTCGGTATCCTTCTCACATAAGTGTTTACAACACTACTCAAATTTCATTTTTCTAAGTGCAAAATTCTCTTTAACAAAAAACCATTCACCAAGAAACACTAACGTTAGTTGCAATTTTGCTACATCTATAAAAAAAAACTTTTTAACTTCTCTCAAGTAAAAGAAAATGTCAATTAATCGCCACGATGGTGATCGGATAAAATACCCTAACACTTTCACATAACCTCAAAGTTAATGCCAGACTAATCTCCCCCTCCAACGAAATTCGTCAAAGCGTACAAAGTTGCGCCAGCAGCAAGACAAACATGTGGCACGCGGTAAAATGATAAACACGCGGCGTTACGGTTATATTTAGACGATTAATTAAACGCTCGCGGCGTATTAAACCCTTACGCGTTTGCGTCGCGCAATATTTATAGGATAGTTACAGTGTGATTGACATACAAAGTGCGCGGCGATTATGCCGTTGCCCCGGCAACACTTATATTCCGCAGATTCCGAAACGACGAGCAACATTCCGTCGTGACGTCATCACCCGGACCGCTGCTTCGCTTGCTTCCCGCGAGGGTGCGCTCCACTTGTTTACGCGCGAGCCGAGCGCAGCGCTTAATTAAATATTCGCTTGACCTACATAAAAAATGGCAGCTACATCTGCGGATGTTTGCAGAAAAATACACTTTATATGCGCGTTTTAATTTCATCCAACTAATAGAGTGAGTTGCAGTGCGGCCGACCTTACGCGTGCTGGCATTTAGTGACTTTACGAACCAGCGTTCGCTTTTTTGCATAACGCGTCGATAAATTCTAACAAAACGCTCGCGCTGCATTTAATGGCTGTTTTTTCGACCTCGCCGAGCGTTATTTTCAAGTTGACTAAGTGATTCGGCGCGAAAATCTGAAGGGAACGTGAGAATACCTGGAAGCGTTGCTAGACATTTTTGTGGCTAAAAGTTACTGGAAGAGGAAATTTTTGTTATGAGATTTGTGGTGTTTGGACACAGGATTCTTATTTAAAAAATTTCTAAAAGTTTCTAGATGAGTTTATCAATTTTGTTGAAATTTACTAGACAGTGTGTATTCAAAAGATTTTCTTCTTGCAATTAAAAAACTCACTCTAGTAAGTTTTCTAGTAACACAATTACTACAAATTTTAGTAATTCAGTTAATGACTTCTAGCAACTTGTTCCAGTAACTTTGAGTAGAAATATTTTCTAGTGACTTTGCTAGTAATATTTTCTAGCAAATTAATTATTACCCCAACAAATGTATCCAAGAATACCTTCTAGTAATTTTCTCTTATTCATATCATCTGCTCTCTTTCTCTTAATAATCTCTATTTCCCATTTTATTAACTATTTTATTTTCTATTCTAGCAAAACAATTCAGTTAATATCTTCAGCTAACATTTTCCCAGCAAATTCATCTAGCAATATTTTCCAGTGACTTTTTTTTCTAACAAATCAACTCTAATATCTTTTGTGTAGCATTGTATCTACTTTGTTGGACCGTCGCCAAAAATTGAAAAGCAAACTCCATTTGAAATGCGTTATTGAACGACTTCATTGAAAGTGATTTAAAATGGAATTCCTCGAACGCACAGGTAGCAGACATCCAGGACGTTTGCTTTAGCAAAAGGACGAAATTAACCGCGGCTCGAGAGCAGCCTTGATTGCCAGCGGCGAGCCTGCCGTTTGAGAGTCGTTACTCCCACGCATGATACACGTGCGTAATGCTCGTCAGAATTCAGATTTAAAGCCATTTAGCTTGTGACCATGACGAGAAGAGAGAAAATACGATACTTCCTTAATAAGCGTTGCGCAATTAATCGGGTCTAAGTCGCCTAATGGATGCACGAAACAATGCAGCTATGGAAACAGCTGCATCGTTTTTTATGGGGATTTTTGGTTGCATTTTGGTGACTTTGAATTTGGGGATTTTTTGTCACGTCACATTTTTGGGAGAGTTAGTTTCGTAGGATATTTTGTATAGTTATTTTATAGTAACTTTTTTCGGAAAAACTAAGTTACTAGTGATACTGAAGTTACTATACAATTATGTTACTGCAAAATGTCACGAAAGTTATATTATAGTAAGTTTGATGTTTTGCTAACTTTTAGCAAAGGGAAATTGTAGAAAATTCGTTATAGAGGAATTAGTGTATTGTTTTAGCAATTTTGTAGGAATTTTTTTTAGACTCATGTAGCAAATTCAGTACAAAGAAGAATTTTTGTAATTCATCA
Source organism: Ceratoteleas bidentatus (assembly GCA_022817645.1). NCBI lineage: Eukaryota > Metazoa > Arthropoda > Insecta > Hymenoptera > Scelionidae > Ceratoteleas > Ceratoteleas bidentatus. The sequence continues at coordinate 27,888 of JABFPB010000311.1, forward strand.
TCACCAAATTGGTAGTTTCATTTTTAAGCCCAAATTGCCATAAAAATTGCAATTTTTATGTAATTCAACCTGCAGTTCTTTTTTCTGTCAGAGAATCCGAAAAAAATATCTTGTCGTAATATTGAACGCGAACGTGAGCTGGTAACATGACTGAAAAATTAACTCTCAGAACAATAAAACACTTGAATAACCCGAATTGATTATCCGGACGCCGCAAACGTTACTTTGTCATATTGAAATGAGATGCCGTAGTGCGGAAAAAATGTTTTATTTTACAACCCGCTCGTCAACTTTCGCACCTGAAAAGTTCGACGCGGAAATTTCGCTTCGACGGAAAATGGGTTCGCTGCTCGTTATACTACGTCAAAGTAGTCGCGCTTTGTTTCCCGCGTACGGTTTTTTCGCGACGAAAATAAATGGGAGATAAACGCGAAACCCGGAAACATTTCGACGCTTGTTTCCGGAGTTTTCGCGCGAAAGTTATAAACTCGGCATTTTTATAAATATTCAATGCGCGACGTCCATTTGCAAAGTAATCGCGAGGAGCAAATTTCATCCGCGATAAGTAACGCGGATTCACGAATGGTCGCCATTTCTTCGCAGTTCCGACCGGATTTCGCTGAGCGCGATTTGCATTCAAATTTCGCGCGCTGCACTTTTGGCGGGAAATTTTAAATCACTCGAAAGTCCGTTTCCAATAATTCGCTGGAGAAAGCACGTCGCAAATGGCGGAATTCAATTTTTCTTCTTATTATCAAAAGGGATATTTGCATTTCCCGCCGGCGGGAAATTCAAATTTTTTTACGTGTCCCGGAAATTCCAGCAGAGGAAAAATTGAAATTAGTCGACGGAGGTTCGTTTGAAAAGTAAATTTTCTGATCTAGGGGTTTAAATGTGACGTAATTCTCGGAGACATCGGAATAAAAAACAAACGCAGTATTGTTTTGTTCTCCGCGAGTCACTTTCCTTTTCGACCGCCTTTCCTTCGTCGAGCTTCAATTAAACCGATGCAAATGAGGATAAACATTGCATTGAAAAAATGCATTAATTCGTGACTCGCGCTTGTTGCAATTCAAATCAGACAGTTCTGATTGTTTATTTGCAATCGCGACGGACTGGCGAATGCGTTATTTAGGAGATTCTCGAGTCGACGTTTGAATTTCCCGTACGATCGTATTTTGCGAAACAAATATTTATGCAAATGAAAATTTTCACTCCCGGAAATCAAAATCGTCTGTTCGTTTGTCATTCGCCGAAAATCCGAATTTCTTCTCAGACGCGCATCTTCCGTATTTCAGAAAGTAAACGGGGATGTTGGCTTTTCGATGAAAAAGCAGAGATTAAGCTCCGACATTATACTTCCCAGGGTTCGCGTATTCAGCGTATTAATGACGTTAGACGGAAAAATTATAAGAGGATGAACGAGAGAAAAGGCGCGGATCCTTTCGTTTGGAGAAGTCATTTAATTAACCTTTACCTTTCAGGGGAAAATTCTCCCTACCGAAAGAAGACCTCTCATGCTCAATGACAAATTATTCTCAAATATTGATCTGAGCGTTTATTCGTGGTAGGATTGAAGAGGCGACGCAAAGCACGTAGGCTTTCATTAAAAAACGGGAAAGGTTACTCAGGAAAAATTTTTCGAGCCACTTTTTCTGTCGATTCGTCGAAACGTTCACCGATTTTAATTTTCGTACCATTCTTGACTTTGCTTTACTAAAAAAAAATGATACTAAATCTATTTTAGGAATAATTATAGAGGTTTTTATTACGATTATTATTATTTTACTTATTTATTTTGTTTTCTGTTTTTTTTTTTTCAAAAAATCCTACTATTTTGTCTACGTCGCTCTCGAAATAGCGACATCGACAGACTCGCTGGCGCGAAATGAATGTTTACCCGGCGGCGTCCGACACTGTCACGCTGAGCCACCGGAATTTATTATTGAGAATCATCCGAGACTACACACGACCGAAGTAGACGTAGCGATCCTAAAATGACTGTTTTTTTGCATTCTGCTTGCACCCAGATAAATAGAATGTACACTGCAAAAACTAAGTGTTTTATAAGTGTTTTAGGCACGTTTTGTGTTTTGTCTTAAAAGACATTGATAAATACTTGCAGTGTTTTACCATTTAAATGATAGGTTAAAATTCAAAACGCTAAAATGTGTTTTAAAACTGGGGACAAAAAGTGTTTTACTATAAAACACTTGTTTTTGCAGTGTAGTTTTAGCAGTCTAGACTGTAATCCTTACAGACTTGACTGTAATTTTAACAGTGTTGACTGTAGTTTTAACAGTCTTGACTGTTTTTGGGTGTAAGAAATTTTGAAAACTTCTTACAAGCAGGACAGCTTTACAGTTCGTGAATAAAGATGGACTTAAGGTGAAACAGCAAGTCTGCTGCCACGGAGTTAGTGTGTTTCTAATTATTACAGTCAAAATATCCAATATCTAAAACATTTTCTGAATGCAGGAGAATGTTTGGGCTGTTAAGAAGAAAAGCCTGCGATCAATATTTTTTATGTACCGCGTTTGTTTTCCCACTTCGAAAACTTGCTACATTGCCCAGTCAACATTGTTTTGCTAAAAGTTGCCCCAGAGTCAGCTCTAAGTGACTGCGGTTCTTCCGCACTGAAAAAAAAGAAGCGACATTGTCTAAATCAGACAGATTTTGTCTGAATCAGACAATGCATTATATAAAATTGACGAAAACTGTCTGGATTAGACAAGTGATTGTCTGATACAGACAACTTCTTTTTTCACTGCCAGTTGATTCGGAGGTAACTTTGAGGAGCGCATGTTGCCTGGGTGGTTAGCAAAAAATATAAAACCAAAAAAAAAATATAAAACCATTTTTTCAATGAGTAGAACATTCTCCCAGAGAGGGAGAATTTACTGGTTTAGTTTCAATTGAAATTGTAATGTTTTAACAAAGTAATACTGAAACATACTAGTTTTAGTAACTTCGAGTAAAGTTTCACCTTAATCCCTCCCATTGCGCCAGTGACCAGGACAACTAAGCTGACCGAATATGCCCTAACAGCTTTTGCAGCTCAGTGAGAAGATCTCGGTATTTGGTCAGCTTTTCGTCCTCCTTGGCAATTATATTTGTCTTGCTTGGAGTCGAGAACTCAATTGCGTATATGTTTCTCGTTTCTATGTCAAAGAGAACGATATCCGGTATATTAGGTGCAAGTTGCCTGGAGGTCGAAATAGGGAAGTTGTCAGAAAAGGATTGTTATTATTATTATAGTTATTATTATTACTATTTTATTTCATTTTTTATTACTATTATTATTATTTATTATTATTATTATTATTATTATTATTATTATTATTATTATTATGATTTGTTTTAATTTTGTATAATATTGATGTTACATTTTTTACTATCGTTTCCCGCCATTTATTTTGGCGGCAAATTCAAATGGTTAAATTGAATTCTTGTGTTTCGAAGGGTAAACGTGTTCGTAAAGATGTGAAAATATCGCAAAAAAGAGTAATTTGGGCCAAAAAGTATTTGTTTGCAGCAATAATTAGCCAAGTGTGCGAATTTCTCGGTTTTCTCAAGAAAAACGCGATACGCGGAAACGCCTAGACGGTCGTCAAGGTAATGATACGGAGCGCGATAATTTCCAGTTTTGCTCGCAATAAACGATCGACAAAAAGACTCGTTTATCGGTATCGCGAATGCAAATTCGCTTTAACGATCATGATGATGATCGACACACTTCCACTTTCTAGTGCATTCCAGTAGTACTGTAAAAACAATTCGAAAAGTCATCCCCAGCAGTGGGAAATAATCTCCGAATATTTTATATCGTTGTAACATAGTTTGTACACAATTTCGACTTAAATTATGCGCTTGAAAATATTGCTCGAATGCACCGTAACTGTTTCGAAATATGCCCAGTTTTCGAATCAAATATTTCGAAATCATTCTGAAAATTTGACCTTTTTACATTCACATTTTTAATTAAAATTTTTTTTTATTTTTAATTAGAATTCTTTAACATTTTTCAAACAATCGTTTTCCTCGACTTTTAAGTGACGAAAAATTGTTTTTTGGTAAGCAAAAAATTTTCGGTATCCCTCCTATAAATAATACGGCAATCTCGGGCTGGTTTTTTTCTCTCACAAGTGATTTTTTGGCACACCCGTAATCTAGATCGTCCGTTTGGAAGTGGTTCAAAAGGCACAGCCGCGTGCACCAGCGGTTTAATATAGAAGCGATGCAAAAAAAATGCATCGATTCGTTCGACTTTTGTTTCGAGGGCTACCTTCGCTGATTACCGCGGAGCGCTGTAATCAATGAGCGCGCGCTGACGTAACGCGGAGGAGCGTCGTAAAATTACGTAAACGGGCACGAAAAATGTATTCGGCGCCGCGATTTACAATCTCGAGACCGAATCTAAGTATCCCGAGCGCCCTGCATATTTACGACGTCGAGCTTCACTTTACGTCTCTCGAATCTTCGGATACGTCACCGCGGGGGTGAGAAAACATTTAAATTTCCCGCCAATTGCATTTTTTTATGATTCGCATTTTTTCCGTGCCGCTGCTAATGGGATTTTTTAATATTTTTCTACTTTACGCGAAAGCAATTCAAATTTCCCGCCGAATGCATTTTTTATGATTTACATGTTTTGCAGCTATTCTTAATGAAATTTTTGTTATATTCTCATATTTCCCACGAGAAAACATTTACATTCCTGTCACATGAATTATTACAATGTATAATTTTTCGGAGTCGTTCCTAATTAATTTTCCACGAGAAAACATTTAGTTTTCCTGCCTATTGCACTTTTATTTAATTTAATTACTTAAGGGTTTTGTTGTAATTCAAATTTTCTCGCTACTCAGGCTTTTTAATTTTTATTTTTAATATGAAGACCTATTTCGTTGGAAGTCGTAGTTAGATTTTCTTTTGATAATTTAAATTTAATTAATTTACCTTCAAAGGATACTTTTTTCCATTTTTCCGGATTTACATGTACAAAGTCGTTACTGTTATAATAAACAAATCAAAGGTACTCCTCAAAAGATTCAATTTGAAATGCATACTCCCAGTTATACTCGACCGAACGATCATTGCGTGCTGTAAGTAAAGAGGTTTTAAAAGGAAACTCGCTCGTGATTGAAATTTGATTAACTTCTTAAAACCGTGTATTATGGGTTTAATTATTCGGCGAAATTGCCGTAACGGCAACTTTGCTTTCGAGTTTAACCGTTAATTAAATGACGTTAAAATTGGAATTTACAAACGCGAACAAAGAAAATCAATGGTAATCGCTGTGTTACAATAGTTCCACTCACAGACACTTGATTAACGCGGCTGAATTTGAATTTAATTACGAGGGATAAATTGAGTGATTAAAAAATGTTACCGATCGGTTTAAAATTTATACAGCGGTCGATCGATCGCGACTGGTTGCAGTTTCATTCGATTGCACCTATAAACTCATATATCCCTCTTTTTCCGAATAATTGATCATTTTATTTCAATCCAACCTTCAAATTACAACAAAAACTATGTTACTCGAAAATGTCAGCTATCGCAGCTGACGCAGATAAGTCTCAGAATTGTATATTAGTTCTTGACATTTTTCCTTCCCTCATCTAAAAATGTCAATTTTTTTGCTAAACCCTTTTAACGTACAGATTTAAACCTCAAAGTATAAGTGAGAATATTCCCCTCCATAAATCCCCCGAACATTCTATTTTTAAATCCAAATCCTCCCTCTCCCATTTCTAATATTCAGTTCAGTAATCCCTCAAATAACCGTTAAATTTAATCAACGGCTTTTCAAGATAAAAAGTGGTCGTTACATTCAACCAACGACTTTTCAAATTTTCAAAAATGACCGTTACAAACCGTCAGATTTTCGAATCAATGACCTCTTCTCACTATTCCATTCCACCAATCTCGTTCGAACCTTTCGAATCGGCCCAAAGCAAGCGGTGACATTCAAAAATGACCGTTGAAATTCAAAAATGACCGTTACAACCAACCGGCAAAAGTGACCTTCAAATTAAAAAAAATTCCCACCGATATCAGACGAGCCGCATTCTGAAAATCACATCTTTTCACTGGTCGGTCCTCCGCACTGCACAACCGGCGATTCGCGTTTTCCGGTACACTCGCACCATCACGTCATCGCGGGACTTCCCCGTGGCGGCGCGCGCGAAAATTCAAATTCGGTCCAGCACGAGCGTCTGTTGGTCGTCAGGTTTCGGCGCCGAGCGTCACAGGGTTGCACCCCATCGGTGCATCGTTGTTTGCCGTAGTGCCGAACTGACCGGAGTGTTCCACTTTCACGAGGTTCGGCGTAGTGGGAGGCGTGATTTGCGCGGGAAGAATGCGCGGCGCTGCTGCGCACGTGCGCCTGGGATTGCACTTTTCTGAGGGAGGGGGAGGGGAACGGGGCGCGACGGCGCGGGATTTTGTGCGTGCAATAAGGAACAACCTCACGGATCGAATCTCACGGTGACGGTTCAATAATTTTTAATAACTTTTTAATTTAAACAATTTTTACCAATTTTATCATTTGCATTTTTTGCTGAATTTAAATTTGCTGAACTCTGTTTCAGACTAAAATTGCTAGAAAAAAAGAGGAAAACAATAAGGGGATTGATTGATCAATAACATTTTGAATTCTGGAATTTCGACCGTTGTAAAAGTCTTCAAGGTTTTTTTTAGAAAACTGCGAAAAGTTTTTCGAATTCCAATTAAGACTAAAAAATGGTAGAAATAAAAACCTAGTGAATTCTACTTTTGACTTCATCGAAATTTCGTTAAATTTTTTTGTTTCAACCGGTAAAAGAGTTTTGAATTTTGAAAATTTCGAACACGACAAAATGTTTTTTTTTACTGCAGGTTAAAAGTAAAATTCTTGTCAAGGAATTTTTTTCATAAAATTGTTCTTCAAGGCAAACCAGTATTTGAATTCAAATTTTGACCGTTAAAAACCGTTACACGATAAAGGCATTGTAATTAAAGCGTAATGTTACGCATTTGCGGGTTATCGCAACAAAAACACTTTAAGCGGCTTTGCTAGTGAACGCATCGATAAACAAACATAGTTGGCGAGTGAAGCGCCGAAATGTTTGTATTCGAAATTTGACCGTTGGAACAGCGATGCGGCGCTTTCGCGCGAAAATGCATCGCTTTTTGAACGACGCATGCAGCCGGTGATACAAATTTATTCGCAATCGCCGACTTTCGTGCATCTGAATTTCAAATATCCGACGGTTGCGAAATCGTTAAAAACGGTTCTGCGGAAGTGCGACCGTTGCGCGCGAGACTTTATCATTTTGGAATCAATTCAGTCGAAGTGAAATTCATCGAAAATAATGCGTGGGTCAATTTTTGCGACTTGTTTAGGGAAATGAAATAGTTTCGATTTTTGAAAAAATCTTTGTGCGTAATTGAGGTTAGGTTTCTGAGTAAGCACTCGTTCTCGTTTATTTGGCAAATTGCAAAGGGGCTGTTTGTGTTTTGACGCAACGGACGAACGCGAAACCGGCCCGCGCCAATAAATATGTCGACCAGCTCAATCTGAAATAAAGCGCTATAAATAGCGAGGTTAAAGTAATTTTGAATTCCTTTTACAATTTCGTTACAAGTACAACACCGATAGGAATGCCTCGCTCGCTGGAACGATGACCTCGTAAAAAGTTTGCTCGCAACTTTCAGATTAGAATTATTTATTCAGACACCTAACCGTTAACTTGAAATAACGCGAAAACGCGTCATTAAAAGGGGTACTTTTTCTGGAATCGGGGCTGCCAATTGCAGATAACACTTTTCTAGGTAATTGTTTATAATAAAAAAAAGAAAAATGGTATTTCTTGATACAAGTTTTGAATTTGTCTCGGAATATGGTTTTTGAAGTATTCCTAGGGATTTTCGGTTTCTTTAAAAAAAATCAGGTTTACCAAACTATTCTTAGGCACTTTTTGATTTACATAAATGTGTTTTTTCAATGTGTTTTTTCAAATGCAATAATCACTAAGCGTTTTTTTTGTAAAATTTGAATTCTTGAATTTAATTGGAAAGTGTAAATGTTAAAAGATTTTTCTAAATTATAGGAAAATTTTCTTATCTAGGGATTTTTTATTTCAGAAAGGTCAACGATACGTTTTCTCACCTCAGTTGACTAAGAGTTTAAACAAAAGTCGATATATGAAAATAATGTACAATCCGTGTTCTCGCGGCAGCTATCGAAGTACAAAGGTGGGTTGAAAAGACGATAATTCACTCAATCGCACGTTTTTTTCATCTTGCTAAGTGCAAGACGTTTGCGCTCATGCAAGAAAGAATAGTTCGCGGACCTTTGTTGTATACATTCCCCCGTCCGACACGCCTTCCTTTACACAAAAACTGCATTTTCTTTAACGACACATTTTTTACCTTTTATCTATAAAAAATTGCGATTTTTCAAATTCAATTTTCCCGCCACAAAATAACCGTTGAAACAATTCGAATCAATCAAATCGCATGAAGTATTTATTACGAATAATTGCTTCATAATTTATCATCGATTCTCTCCTTGAATTTCAGATTTCACAAATGTAACCATCAATTTGTTTTTCAAATTCAAATTCTCTCAAAACCGTTGAAATTTGTTGGCGAGAAATAATCGTCCGTCGCGTCAATATCTTAACATTCGAGCTGACAGAAGCATGTTTTCGAATCGTAATTGAGGAAACTGTGTATAGATACTCAATTATCTATCATTGAAATTCAAATTTTCGTCGGTTAAAAAACCGTTACGCACTCGTTACACAACAGCGACATCTCATCTTCACCTTTCATATTCCTAGGCGACTCTAATGCCCCAAGCGGTGAAACTTGGACTTAAAACGTCAAAATTTCCCCACCAGAAAAAGTGCGCGAAATTCAAACGTAAAACCCAATTTACCCGCAAAACATTCTATTTCTATGGAAAAAAGTTGACGTATCCATTAAAAATCGTGCAGACATGAAAAACGTCGAATCATCGACGTCTCGCGAGTATTAAATATGATTGGATTCACTTTGAAAAGTACCAATCCTGTGTTAAGGGTGAAACAAGAAACTAAAAGGAGACATAAATGAGAGTCGGATAATTCGAAGCAAAAATTCACCCCAGAGGAACGGAACTCAATAACGATATAGCAAAGGTTGTATTAACTTATATTTGAGCGACTTACCTGTACTGATCGGTAAAAATCCTGAAAATAAAATGTTCCGTTTTATTCGATCGAATTTCAACTATAATCTCATGCTGTTATAATAACACGCATCCAATATCAATTTCGCGCAAGAACAATTAATTCCATTACGAGGTAACCTAACCTCTCCTGCGCCGTCCAGCGGGAACGCAAACCTAGAAGTCATGGCACTAGCATATACCGACTAGATTTGCCGAAGCCAGCCATTATTTGCTCTCAATGTAAAAATGTTACGCTGTTAGTTTGTCGAAGCAAAATCACAAAGGCAGTAACCAATTAGAGTCTCTAATAGACACGTCAAATCAAATAGAACCTAACCTATATCGATCTACGGGGATCACTCGGTTCAGCCAATTTGCCGGGTCGTGACTATGGTGGGGGATTCTGGAATATGGTCTAACTTGGATCAAATTGGACTAAAGTCCCTATCCCATCACATCAGTTATAACCCCATTTATTATATCTTTCTTGTCTAGAAATGGGTGAAACCGGTTCGAACTGCAAAAAGAACTTTTCTCGACATCAAAAAATTCGGGAAGTTTAAAGTTAATCAGTGGTGCCAACTGACTAGCAAAGTATTTAGTCATTTTTGGTTTTTAAGTGGGGAATCCTTATCTAGGGAATTTTAGTTTGTTTAGACAATCTGCTTTCGGGTCGATGTTGATCGATAAAAAAGTTCATAAGTTGTCGATGCGACTGTTCGTGTCGCTATCATACATTTGACGAGGGTTTCGCTGCCATTTGCATTCGTATTGATTAATATTGCAATCAGGACTGAATTAATAATTCGATTATCGTGGGCTTACCTCCGTTTGAATGATCGGGAGAGCGCCTGTCCGTTCACAGCTGTAACACTGCCAACGACACGCAATCGCCGCCAATTCATTCGCCGCGAAACATGACGCCCTCCGTCACACGACTGGCCACGTCGTCTCTCACTTTTATACCACATCTCTAAGGACCTTTTGCAAATGGCAGCGTTACACTTGTTGGCCATTTCACGTCACTTCTCACGCCAATCAATGCATTTAAGGATATCTTTGTCGACAGTTAGTGTTGGTAACACTGATTTCATTTGGGTTGGTACCACTGTTTAGGAACATTTCGATTGGAGGTTTTAAATTGATCTGCGTTTTGTCTAGGAATATTTTTTATTTACAGCTCGAGTTAATAACATGGATTTGATTTGGTTGGTACCACTATCTAGGGACATTTTACAATCCAGCAGTGTATTATCTAGGAACATTTTTGTTCAGAATTCGAGTTGGTAACACTGATTTCATTTAGTTTGTACCACTGTTTAGTGTCATTTTGATACAATACTTTCACTTATGTTGGATCACTATCTAACATCCGTAACTATTTCTAAACTACTGTGAATTCTAGTGAAAATTCCTAGGGACTTTTTACGATGGTTGGTAACAAATACAAATTCTTACAATAGATGAATGAAAATGTGATTTCATCTGTAATTAGCGAGTGAAAGAATGTAAGTATTTTTCAAATTTGTCCTAAACGAAAAATGTCTCTAGACGCATCTCGTTCATTTTGGGCGCGAAATTCAAATGGGCCAATTCGTTTCTCGAGAACTGAACGACTGCCATGTCATACTTACCCCACGGTCACGATTTTGTATTCGAGAATTTCGATGAATTCTTTAGCGTCGCTCGTTTTGGGATCAATTTGTCATTCAGCCTTGCACACGAGACACTTAATGACTGAAATTGAGTTATTAACAATTCAAAAAAATACCAATTATGTAAGACTGTTTAAAATATCGTGCCTCCAGGAAACTTATTCCTCGTTCTATTTCAGGCGTTCGTATATTAGTTTTCAATTATTCCTGTTACTAATTCGACGCTGTGAAACATTCAAATTTCAGAGGCAGAACGACAGAAACGTCCTCGAATTTTCCTTCTTCAGACGAGAAACTGGTTTTTAACTGTAATCTTTTTTAGTTATTTATGACAAACATTTGTGCGTTTCTAAAAATAAAAAAAAAATGTTTTCACCCATTTCTAAGGTACTATCTAATTTCCTTATTCACTTTACTAATACACAAAGTGCGCTGCTATGATTAGTTGAAGATCTTAACAAACAGTTAGAGTAACTTGACAGAGATGTGCTGAGGTGATCTGAAGGAGTGACGAGTGAATTGAGTTATGATTGTGTTGTTGGTCGAGTTTGCTCGCAAGCAGTAACGTTCTATGCAAACGTCTCTCATTTCATCGTTTTGACCGAATTGAATATATGAAATTAAAATTAAAATTTAAATTGATTCTCATTCACAAAATAAAAGTTTGCATCTAATTAACATTTCTTTTAAGATATTACAGTTTAAACTAAATTTAAATTGCATTTCCAATTAACATTTTTTTACTTAATTTAATCTTGCAATTTAATCTAGGTAATTAACATTTCAATAACGTTAATCACCACCAAAACTAATTATGAACGTTAAACACAGCGGAAATTGTGATGCAGTAAATTTGAAACCCAAAATGGCGCGAAAATTGAAATTTAAGGCCGTTCAAATTGTTCAAACAAAAGAAGTTTAAAAAGTGATGTTGCTGAATTCAGTTGAGTTCGATGATTGAATAACTGCAAAGTTAATCAGATGTTGAGTCGGAACACGATAAACTGGATTACGTCGAAATGAAAAAAGTGCATCGGTCGTTCACATGAGATAATCGGATTTGGGAACAATCTGAAATTAGCTTGCCCGCGTGATTGTAAACAACGAATTGGCCTCTCTCGGTTGAAACGCGCTGACGATAATCTAATTGCAATGATCGTCACTTCCAGCGAATTGATTGAATTTTCATAACCTACAAATCGACGAGGCGGACTCGCAAACGATCAATCGATGGACATTGTGATCGTGTTCCGACGAAATTCTGTTTTCTTTCGCCAAATTCGATATAATTTATGGCTTGTTTTTCCCCAGTATGCCAAACAAATGGCGCCGGTTTCTGTACAATTTTATGATTTGTAATACTGCTGAAATGTCGAACGAAAATTCATCGTGGACTTCTCAAAACACGGTTGATTAAGTCGACATTCAATTTTCCCGCCAATTTTATTTAACGTTTGTGATAATTGAAATGAAAATAATTGAACGACTTTTTAAATTTAAATTTCCCGCCAATTATATTTTCTGCAAGTCTTTTCTGTACTTCTGATTGGAGAATGAATTTTCTCTGCAACTCGAATTTGTTACGTAAGCAAGAAATAAAATGAAAATAGTTAAACGACTTTTGAAATTCAAATTTCCCGCCAAAACGAAAAGTGGGGGAAAACTGTCAAAAATGTGAGATTTATTGGGTGAAAACTAATCTAGAGTAGACATGCACGTTGATTAAGTGTCGAAAACGGAAGAGAAATGTGTTTGGCACAAGTATGATTGAAAATAGAGTGTGTGAATGCGGAAAACGCGAGTTAATAAGATCTTGTAGTGGTAAAGGGGTGTTAATTGGTTTATAAGCAGAGATTCTAAGACAAGAGATAGATATAGGTAATAGAATCGAGTACATACGCTCGCTCGACAGGCGGCTCTGTTTCTTTGAACCTGCAACCCAAGGACCATTTACGTCAAAAAGTTATGCACCCCGCATCCACTACCATATTAATTCAAAACAAAAATTACACTCAGCTACTCATGACCAATGGCTTAACGTGTCGCGAAAAACCAATAAAATTCGCATTTCGATTTTTTCGCGCCAAAATTCTCGCACTTTCTCGTTTAAATTCCCGCTAAAAGTTTTTGGCGCGAATTCAATCACATTTGAAATTCGCGCGAAAATTTAACGAAATTCCAATTTAACGAATCGTGGCGCAAAATTCAGAATTTTTAAGGGAAGATACTAAAACTGAAAAGTCCTGATTTGGTGCCGAAACTTCGGCGCCGGAATTTTGAAAAAAAAATGTTTCGAGTATGTTTCTTGGACATCGATGGCCAATGATACACACGCTGAACGTAGCGAATGAAAAAAAAACTGAAATATTGTGGCGAATTCAAGCACGAAATGAAAGTGTTCCGAGTGAATGAGGACAATTTATTGTCAAAGATTCAAAACGTTATCTCGGTGCCATTCGTCTGTTTAACTGGACCTCAGCGTATTTTCGCAGTTACGAATTGAGAGAAAATCAATATTACATGACCTGATTTGAAATTCATCTCTGGTTTGGTTTGTAAAATTTCGACACAGCCGATAAAGCAGATTTCTAGTTTCAATTGTAAACAATAAACACCAACATTCGAAATCGCGTTCTCGTTTCATTTCAAATTTTACCATTTTCCCGCCTTTTTGACACTAGATATAAAACTGTAAATATTGATTACTTATGCACCTGTTTAGATTTAAAATTAAACAGGTAATCATTTATTAGTATTTCAATTTCCCGCCAAAATTATTAGAAAGCAGAAATTTAGGGCAATACATTACTTTCACGCCATATTATTTGTACTTAATACTTGGTAACTATTATAATATTTCAATATTGATTATGTTCTCGCCGAAAAATGCATATTCACTTTCTCCTTGAGAAGACTGGGGTACAAAAAAAACGTTGAACCGCAACATAAACAAATGCAGTATTCAGTGACGTGGAGAATCGGTGTGACTTCAAGGTCCACTAAGAAAATGGTATATCTGATGTACGTAGGTCGTTTGTGACGTCACATGACCGTGAAGGCACAACACGAAAAACAGTTAACCGACAGGATGCCCTGTAAACATATTCCGTACCAGATGTCGCCATTGTACACGCGTTACCCACACGAAGAGATTTCTGTTTTACCTTTAAGAACGATTGAAACAATGAAATCTATTTTACCGACTGCAGATACTGTTACCATCAATCGATGGCGACTTTTTCTTTTTTCTCTCTTTCTCAATCGGAGTTCAATGACTTTTCGCATAACTTATCTGGACCTAAAATATTGTTAGTCGACATTTGTGTACCTGTGTTAGTTCGTGTCTTATCGCGACAATGTTAAATTTGTAATTAATATTGTAAATTTGACTGCGTGACCGATCATCACCTCAACAGCTTATAATCAATTCATCTACTGTATACAAGTTTACATTGACTGATCTAAATAAACCAAATTAGCAACCCAGAACAAATCATTACTACGAAAATCCTTGTTACGCATGCGACACCGATGAATCCTCAAAACCAAAACAAAAACAAAATGTCGACCAAAAACCAAACGATGCAAAAATTCCGACGACAGAAATGAGCGATACCGAGACTCAGATCATAAACGAATCGTCTTTGTCAAAAAATGCACAAACTAGCGAACACCCGCAAAAACTCGCTTTCGGCGCGAGATTTGAATGTTTGAAATCGTGCAGCCAAAGAGCGTTACAGATTAAACCATAATTCTAAAAATAAAAATAAAAAATACGTTACTTTAAGCGGACATTTCCAAACGTATTTCTTAAAATTAAATTCATTTCAAATTTTCAACTTCAAAAAACGCTCCTTAGTTTTGGCAGCACATTTGCATCGTTCAAACATCAAACCTCAGTAAAACGTTACACAACGGTCACAATTACTAAGAAGGGCGGGAAAATTCGAATCGGCACGATGCAAAACAATTTAAAATGTTGAGATAATGACGATCGAACTGTACAATTCGAGAGTATTTACATGACACTTGGTGTTTTTTTCATCGACAGACGAAAAAAATGTTTGTTCGTCTGTGGAGTCGTATAGGTGGCGCCACGTACCTTTCACTAGCAATGGAGCTATTGCGCGACATTGACTTCGGTGACATCTCAAAATCGCTGTCGCTTCGGTACAGGAAGCTTTCTCTTCTTTGGGGTAGGTTTTGAAGGACCAAGCCGGAACCGGGAGATGCACCGCCACCTCCCGCGGCGCTAGCTTCCAGCGTCGACGCGCCATTTTCGACGTCAAAGCTGAAAACATATTTCAGGTTAAGTCACTATTTTTCACAAAATTTCGGTAAATCTTATCCAGTCTAAAATTTGAAAGTTCTCTTTAACCTTTCAGCTCTCAGGTCAGTGCTGGGTACTGACCTATTTAATGGTATTGTGGGCCCAAGTCAGTACTGGATTCTGACTTGGGCCCATAAAATGAAAAATCATATTCAATATACAGTCCAAGCTCTCTCTTTTTGCAATTTTGGTTAACTTGTTTCGCTTTCCAAGATCGGTGTTGTTTTTAATATTTTTCAGTATTTTTAGCGAAAAAAGTGATATTATTGGTGCGCCCAGTGGCGATTGCAGCGCCTCACGCCTTGGCGGAAAGTAGCAACTTTTAGGAAGTTTGGGAAATTACCCATAGGGAACAGCAACGTTTAGAAAACCTCTAGAGAATGTTAAAAGTAACGTTCGTGTGGGTTTAGAAAA
>JABFPB010000312.1:0-43484 GCA_022817645.1 Ceratoteleas bidentatus
AAAACGTTTATGAGTGTTTCCCATTATAGAAAGATAGGTTAAAATTTAAAACACCTGAAAACGTTTTAAAAATGGGATAGAAGTGTTTTAAAATAAGACACTGTTTTTACAGTGTAATTAGGGCACCAAGTAAATTATGGGTATTTTATTGAAATACAATTATTTTATGCAATTGTGTTATGAAAAGTCTTCTTTTCACACTAGAAATACGTTTTCTAACTCTTGTTCTTAAAAAATAATTAAAACTTGTTTATCACATTTTCATCAAAGCATATCACAAAGTTTATCATTTTTCAACACTTCTTCTAGTTCTAGTAATTTCGAAAAAATGAAAATTTTTAGAACAGTCTGCTATGCTGCTAATGCTACTTTGTAAAACTTTATTGTCAAATATCTCTGCAACTAGATGGTGAATTTGCGTGAAACTGCGGCTAATTAAATATTAACAAAAAATTAACCTAATTTCGAAATTTCATTGCATTCTCTTTGATTCGACTTTACGGGAGGAATACCGTAAGTAATACTTTAGCAATACCAAATTTTCATTTTAATTTTTAAAAGAAAATAATTGAAATTCAACTCGTTTAAAGATGATTTCGGGTCGACGACAGTCTGGGAGTGGATAAACGACACACCCCGATTATTTACATCGGTTGTTAACTTTATTGGTCGCTAATATTTCTTTTCAATACACTCATTATGTCATTATTCGTCGCTATTATGACACGTTTTCAGACACTGATCAACGGTCGAAGCATTCGTCATTTATCTTTGCGGAACTTTTTGTTTCGCGCGATTAATTGTTCTCCGTTTTTTTCGTCCGCGCGTGAGTGATTTTGGTTGCGGGATCTGATTTCCAGGCCGATTATAGCGGTAAAAGTTTGATGGGACTGCGATAAGCATCAGTTAAGAAATACTTTGACATTCGCGAGGATTTTTTGCTGCGATTTGTAATACAGTTTCGCTGTAAGTTTAATACAAAGTTAGTAATACGATTAAGCAATATTCCGCCTCCGGTTTAGAAGATATCAATTAACTGAGTGTAAATTATTTTTCGGCGATTTTTAAATAAAGTTTTTAATTTTAATATTTTCTGGCAAACATTCTCCGTATAACTTCTTCCGCACTATGAATGAGGTTAAATTGAATGGCAAAAGTGTGTCAACAGTATGTCCACTGTATGGCATAACAGTATAGTAACAGCGATGGAAAATATGCGGCGAAACTTGAACGACAGTTAATTGTTTGCAGTTGTTTATAAAACTGAATTATAAACAATTTGTCGTTTGCATAAGTTTACTTCAGTTATGCTAACTTTTAGAGATTCGTTGGAGTGAAAAATGAATTTTACAACAAAATAAGGCTGCAATTAAATTATACCGGAATTAAATTACACTGACGCGAAACTGCAAGTAATAAACACGTGCGATCATTCAGTCGTTTGAAGCAACTACTTTTCAGGTGACCAATACAGCACATTAGGACGCCTCGCATTTATTACATAAATTGTATAGAGATGCATTTTGTTGATATCGCCCAAGACATTTCACATCGCGTTTAGTCGACTGGGTTTCCGTATTTGTAAATTGGAAGTTACATGTCGATTCAATACGAATTTCTCAATCGCATCAAGAAAGAAGAGAAAAACGATCCTACCGAATGATTGTAAAATTTCTTTTAGCCGTCGAATGTACTTTTTCACGCAACTTTTAATCTTTTCTCGATATTTATTTAATTAAATGTTATTCCCGTAAAAACGTTCTTGCGCAAGTTTTTCTTAATGCACATCAGACGAAATACGTAAGTGCTGAAAAAGGCTCGGTTACATCGAGGGAGCCGAAATACTCGGATTAGCAATTTTAATATCCCGAAAAAAAGAGTTGTGCAAATATTGCGGGTTCTTTATCAAAAGTGTCTCGCTTTGCAAGCAAACAAAAACAAGTGACGGAGTGTGGAAAAATTGTTAAAAATACAAGACATCGGTAATGACATGTCGAAAAGTTAACTTGGGTTTTTGCGAAAACTTTATAATGGAAGTGTCGTAATTACGGCCGCAAAAAGGCGCAGGCGGCATTTTTCTCGGAACATAATTCCCAGCTTTTTACAATGTGGAAGCACAATTAAGTATCGGCACAATAAATGCGGTGTTTCGTTATTTACTTTTGCGATGATACTGGAGAAAACCGGCGGCATTAACGCGACGGAAAAACGCCGCTCATTTCGGTATGCTAATAACACAATCAAGAGGCCGTTGTAGCGTGTTACATAATGTTTGTTCGCAAGTGAATCATATTTGCACATTTTGAGTATTTATCACTAGCCCACAACTTTATTCTGCTCAGACTCGCCGCCATTTTACAAATAAATCGTATTAATAGATTTATATCCTCGACGACTTTTTACAGTTACGAATAGTTTCATAATAAAATGTCTATCTATAAAATACCATGAATGGATAATAATAAACGCATCTTCCTGTAATAAGTAGGACATACGAACTAGACCTTTGGAAGACGGAAACCCTTGACGCTTTCTTGGAAAAGAGTTTACGCTTTGCTTGGGTCAAAGGTACAGAGTTATTGCTTGTAAATCTTAGTCGTAATGGAAGAGATTTAAAGTCTCCACTTTTGTACAATTTTTTTCGCTCTTCAAGTTTTATTCGCAAGAAATAGTTTTAACCGTAAAAACGTCTTATCGCGGCGGTCGCGAAAAAACTACTTTTTTCGTCCCGCTAATGTACGGTGAAAAAAGTGAATGAACGCTTGAAGAAAATATTCGAAACAAAGTAAATATACTGTCTTTTTATTTTTACTAGAAAAACGCAGCTTGAATTCAGATGAAATGCTAAATTAATTACTGTCCCACAAATCTCCGCGCGAGAAACATGAAATATTATTTACGGCGCGCAGTCTGAACATAAAAGAAGTGCATCCGCGGAAAGAACGCGCGGACTAAACGTCCGAAGGAGTCAAAGAAAGTGACCGGCGATGAAACAGTGCAATGAGCTACGTTTCTTTCGACCCTGATCTAGTTCCGACAGCGCATATTATTTTGTCAGTGGGCACAGCAACTGGAGAAAGTACAATCGTCTGCGTCATACATTTTTTCTCGCGGCTCGAACTATTGTAACGAAGCGCGGAGTCCCGTGCATTATTTTGCAAGAAACCGCCGACTGGCCGATTACGCAAATCGGCGCGACGCGCTTTTCGCACGTAACGCGTTTCCAAAGGTCAGGCGGCGGGTCACTCGATTTAGCTCGTCGATCGGGGTCAGGTCGCAGCGGGAGGAAATACCGGGTTCCAGACGGAATTTTTGGTTTTCCTGCAAAATCCAACCTTGCGTCCTTTTCGAGAGGCTAAATGATAACCCAGGATTGCCTAATTGCGACCTTCACGAGAAAGAGAAGTTTCTCACATATCTCTTAAAATAAGACATTTAGAGGAATCATCTAGTTTTTGGAACATTTGCTTCGTGTTCAATGAAGATGGACAAAAGATTAATGGGCATCCATAAAAAGCTTTAATGAGATGAGGGTTTTATCTGGATGCCACATGACCTCATTAGGATCTCATCAGGATATTGCATTACTTCATCAGGATTTCATAAGGATGCCATATCTCCTAATCAGGATCTAATCAGGATGCCATATCACCTCAGGATCTAATCAGGATGCCACATCACTTCATCAAGATCTAATGAGGATGCAACGAAATAAAACCAAATATCTATTTTTTATTCTTGGACTGCACTGATTTATTTAATATAATAAGTAGATTTATTCTAAAAGTTTCTTGCCCTGAATGCACAAAGTATTATAATCTACTGTGTACTATGTAAATCATCTCGCATATTCATTTCAAAACGAACAATGAAGTTTGTATTTTTGTTTCGGCAGCCAAATGACATAATTAAAACATCACAGTGTAGCCCGCGAGTGATCGGAAAAAAACAAAGTAACATCATTTACAAAACAAATCGCATTAATCGTTTCACCCGCCGCGGGGCGCCGCAATGGGTGAGGAAGCATAGGGAAACACACGCATAGGGTATATCTTTTAAATATTAACAGCGGAAAATAAACGTGTGTACCTCTAAAAAGTGTGCTGAATCATTATCTAAAGTCGCCATTTTGAATTTTGAAAATTCAAAATGGCGGATCCAGTATAGCGACCGAAAAATAAAAAACTTGTTTCATTATACTAAAAATGTGTAAGTGGGGATTTTCGGGATCGCTAATAACGAATTTAGTATCAGATTTTATTTCCTAAGCATTTCCTGCACAGCTGCAGCTAATTTTTTTTAGTTTTTCCGTTTTAGTTGTTTTTCTTATTAAACTAAAATGTATGGATCTGGCGTTATACCTAGAACGCACATCGTACATTTAGTGTTTTTGTTCCACGCATTCAACTGTCATTTTAGTGTCTTGTTCTCTGGGGTACATGTGGACCCCAGAGTGCTTTCTAGGGAAAAAAAGCATATTTATTACATTGGTAAACGTATTCTTCCTTCACCACTTCCTTGAATGTTGGCTCCGGATTTTTTTCAAATCCTTGTTCCGATGTTCTAGAACCTCCTCCGGTATTTACTTAGTACACAGTAGATTACAATACTTTGTGTACTTTTTTTAACCAAAAAAATAAAAGATTAAAACGCATCATTTGGACATAGATGTAAGTTTTTTTTAAACTTTGTATTTATTAAGTTTTGTCAGAATCTCCGGGTGAGAATGTAGTTCGTTAAGTTAAATTAAAATTTTTCGATAGTTTCTACTTATTTAAAAAAAATCGTAATTTGCGTGGTCGCAAGTGGTCACAGCTGCAACCAACCAGTCGATCTGCCTTCAGAAATGGGGAATTTTTCGTCAGAATTTAAAGTTGGCCCAAGAAGGCCCAAAAAAGTTACGCCATTTTAAAGTGCTATCCTTTTCCCATTTGATTAACATGGAGATGTTTCGATTCAGTTAACGTTTTCGGTTTTGGCAGCATGTTTTTTCTAAAACGATCAATGCAAAGGGGCTGTAACGTTAAAAAGTTTTCTTTCGAATTTTTTGTTTTTTTTTGCTATGCGCGCGTTTTCTTATGCATCCTCCCAATATGCGCAGGGCGTCCCACCTATATTTATTCACTGTTTCAAGAATCTAAATCACCAAAAACTTTCTCGGGGTATCTTTTACGGGGTATATGGGGTCACTGAGCACGAATCTAACCTCAGATTTTTTAAATTCCAAATGGCGAATCCAGTGTGGCGGACCAAAAAATTAAAACTTGTTAATATTTCCTCAAATTTGATATGTAAGAATTTTTTAGGTTATTGAACACGAATCTGATGTCGAATTTTCGAAATTGAAAATCGCGAATCCAACTTTATTTATTTTTTCAAATACCATATGTACGTAAAAAACAGCTTTTAATTTTTTTATCTGTCATATTGGATCCGCAATTTAACATTTCTTAAATCTGAGCTCAGATTTGTGTTTAGGAACTCAAAAAAACTAACTTACTGAATATGAAGAAAAATCAACAAGTTTAATTATTTGGCTCGCCATGTTGGATTCGCTATTTTGAATTTGCAAATGCGAGTTCAGATTTGTGTGCAGTAACCTTGTAAACCCTGCTTTGGCATTTTTTGTGAGCATCAGATGAATACAGAAATTTGCGAATGAAAGGGTTAACCTAACGTAACTACTCCAGGGGTAGCAGTCGCGAATGTCCTGAAAAAAAATATCCTCTGAAATAACATCCTGTGAATGAAATAGCCTGGGACAAAACGTCCTCGTACACAATATCCTGTGTCAAAATGAGCCTGGACATAATGTCATATATCCAGATATAATACATTGATACATTCGTAAAATTTATGAAAGAGTTAAAAAAAGTAACAAAACTGAACTCGATTAGTTTTGTTATCCTGCATATTATGCAAATATTAGTTCCGCCAGTTTGCTGATGAAACTACTATGTTATTATGCAGGATAACAAAACTAAGTGAGTTCCAAATTTACCAGGAAAGAAATTAAGTGGTTAGTCTTGTTAGTTTTTTTAGATAACGGGGGTAGGGGGGGCGTGCAAAGGATGCGCGTGCAAATATGTTGAATTGAGTTTACGCGGAAAAAAATTTACGCGGAATTGTGTACGCGGAATTGAATTAGGCGGAAAAAATTTACGCTGACCTATACCCTGATAAAATACATGAGATATTTCTGAAAATGCACATTTAATACAAATTTTTCAAGACATGTCCCAGGACATTATTTTAAAGGACATTAAAATTGAAAGACATTTTGGAGAGGACATTTTGTCCCAGGACATAAAAAATTCAGGACATTCCGTTACCAACCCCTACTCCACGTCGTGTAATGAAAGGAAAGCTCGTAAGATTGAAGATTATTTTGATTTTAACATAAATGGAAATAGTGTTATCGCAAGTATAAATATTCTTATTATAAGCATATACCTTTTAAACGATTTTTTCTAATAATAACCGGATTTTCTCTTGTCGAAAATTTGATCGGAGAATCCACTTATTATTAGAATATTCTACTTACAATAACCGGACATTTTTAAGAAGGTGATCTAATTAAGTTGCCTCTGAGCTGTTGCATCGATACATTTATGAGTGTTTGAGATATATATAAATTTCTCAGCTCATATACCTCCCCATACAGAACGGAAGTTTAGAAAAGGTTATAATGTCGCCTATAGAAGGTTGAAAAATGGTTTTGTAAACGTTACTTCCGAAGTAACGTTTACTAAACCATTTTTCAACCTTCTCTAAGCGACATTATAACCTTTTCTAAACTTCCGTTCTGTCTACTTTTCTGATATGGCTTGCCTCATCACGACCTGATTAAGTTACGATTTGTCAAACCATACCATAGGTGTGGTAAGAAGTACATAAGGAATCCTATTCAGGTTCTGGTCATCTGATGAGAACCTGATCCTCCTCATCAGAACACCTCATGGGGACACTAGATGACTCTTATCAAGACACCCTCTGATAGGGTGTCTTGATAAGAGTCATGTGACGTTCCTCTTAAAAAATCCTACGTAGGATTCCACGTAGTATTCCCCGCAGAATCCCTCCGTTGGATACTATCTAGAGATCTGACGTAGACTCCTATATAGGAACCTACATATGTAGTATCTTACGTCAGATACTACATGATAGGATCCTACGTGATAGGATCCTACGTGAGATCCTACATGAGAGGATCTCATGTAGGATACCGATTAGGATCTCTCGTAGGATCGTACGTAGCATCCCGAGTAAGATCCATAGGATCTTACGTAGGATTTTTCGATGCCCGCGAAACTTAAAAGAATTGTCACCCCATTACCCCAGACACTGAAATGCTTATTCCCTAAGCATAACCCGGTCAAGCCAATTACCTAGCGTCTTGTTTAAATTGCAACTCGGCCGTTCGCTGCATCACCGCCAGTGTAACAATTTGAATCCCGTCGATCTGCGGCCAAAAAGAAGACCCCCGAGTAGTCTGACACCCGGTGGTGTCTCCCCTTAAAATTTCGCACTCCTGCGGCGCATCCTCGCGGACGAAAGCTCGTCCGCTGAAATGCAAGTGTGATGACCGTTGGCTGGTCTACTTGCGGCTCCCCCGGTGGGGCCCTGGCAGCGCCCGAGTGGGGGTCGTCCACTCTGGGGGAAGTCCACTCCGCCGGAGTCCGACCCGGGACCATTGTACAACTTTCCTGGGACCTGTGACGTAACGCCGAAGAAAGGCCCCCTTCTGCGACCGCGGCGCCGATATATCGGTTCCCCCGAAGAAAATCGCAAGCGTCAATGCAAGGGCCCCACTTCTTGCACTTGTTGCAGGGAAAAGCGTGCGCGCCGATGGCGGTTCCAGTTGTCGTCGGACTCCGGATCGCGTGACATCGCTGTGGACCTCGAGTACCACCCGGACTTAGGCTCTAGTTTCACGCAAGTCGCCGAGCGGTGTTGGCGCAACTTCGCACAGACAGCAGGGCGCCGGGTTGGCCGGCACCGTACGATTCCGAATTCGGGGGTGGCTGTGCGGGATGTGCCAGTGACTGGGCCGCGGGGACCGTGCTGAAACTGACTGTCGGGCTGGTGAGTATTTGGGGTCAGCGCCGGAAGTGCCGCGCGTTTCCGGGGAAACTGCGGTCAGT
Organism: Ceratoteleas bidentatus; assembly: GCA_022817645.1. Lineage (NCBI taxonomy): Eukaryota > Metazoa > Arthropoda > Insecta > Hymenoptera > Scelionidae > Ceratoteleas > Ceratoteleas bidentatus. The sequence continues at coordinate 8,145 of JABFPB010000312.1, forward strand.
TAAGTGGAGAGCCGGGAAAACCGCTGGAAGGCGGCTGGGCAGGATTCGCCGGAGAGAGACGGCGAGAATTCGCGAGAGCGCATACAAAGTGTGTTAGGTTTACAGTTTGATGCGGCCGGAAAGCGCGCGGCAAAAGAGTCGCGCAAAACTCATTTGGAACAGAGCCGGTCAAGACAGTCGTTAGTTGTCGACGCCAAGATAAGCAGAAGAATGGTCATAATTACCGACGCGGTGCGCGAATGGGATCTAAAAAAATGCAGGAACCACATTGCCTAAGTCAGACAGTGGATTAGATAACGAATTGTCTGATACAGACAATTTTCGACGATTTTAAACAACACATCTGATTCAAGGATTGTCTGGTTTAGATAATTGTCTAACCCGGTGGAGTAGACAAGTGATTGTCTTATACGGACAGTTTTCGTCAATTTTAGACAACACATTGTCTGATGCAGACGACAACTGTCTGGTTTAGACAATTGTCTAATCCAGCGGATTAGACAAGTGATTGTCTGGTACAGACAGTTTTCGTCGATTTTAGACAACACATTGTCTGATTCAGACAAGAACTGTCTGGTTTAGACAAGCGATTATCTGGTACAGTCAGATTTCGTCGATTTTAGACAACACATTGTCTGATTCAGACGAGAACTGTCTGGTTTAGACAAGTATGTCTGGAAGTGAAGTGATTGTCTCCTACAGACAACTTTTTGTTTCACGAAGGGCCAGATCCTTTGCCCAATTTGGGTAGGGACATTTTTCGTGTGCAGTTTCACTGTCACGAGGAAATTCTGGTTTCCCAACAATCCGAGAAACGGCGCGCTATTGCCGCTCGTTTTTCACGTCGAACGATTTATGTCAAAACCCGTTGCCGAGTGGTCGAGAGGAGAATGTCGCCGGCCGCTGTCTCTGGGGCCGCGAATTGCGTAACGCATTTCGGCACGGTTTGCGGGCCCGAAAAACAGGGTCACGCGTTTTTCGCGCGCCTTCGTGGATTTCGCGACGATTATGTAGCAGACGCATTGTTTGTCGCGCGTGATCGACGTATTATCATTGAATCGCGCAAAGGATGAATGAATCACGACTTTTTTGTTTCGGAAAAATACGCGAGTGTCGAAATTAGCATGCCCTGAGAAGATTTCAATTTTTTATGTCGAAGGCTGCGTACGCCGCACTATCAATATGCAATGTGCATTTATTATTCGACGACGGCCGGTTTCCGAAGAGCCGATGGTAATGAGGGACTTCTTCGATTTAGCCGGCCAATTCGCGCGCGATTCGCGTTAACTGTAAACCAGCGACTGCGAATTTGCTCGGACGATGAAATCGCGGAAATCGAAACGACGTTACTTGGCGGAAGATACAGTGACAATGCTGAGGCAAGTAGAGCTGCGAAGATGCACGTGCAGTTTCATTAACAGTTTTGCGCGGGTTCGTTATTAACGTTGCTGCGCGCTTAGAGCAATTTCCTGATACAATGTTGGATGAATGCTTAATTTGCATAGGTACACATGTTGGGGTAGAACTCGTGGAACCAACAAAAGCGTAATGCACCAAGATTCGAGATTGTTGATGTCCCGCAATCAGAACGTCTGATGAACCTAACCTCCATGACATAAGCTGCTAAACACGCTACACTGTACAAAAATGAGTTTCCACTTCTACTGTAAAGTTTTACTGTGAAATTACAGTTTCACTAGAGAGGTTTAGATTATTCCTATAATGCAGAAAAGTAGAAAGGTTTTTTACATTATAGGAATTGCAAGAATATCTTTTGCGGCAAAAAAGGAAACGACGATGACGAGCAAAAATTGAAAGGTTATTAGCGCGAAAAAAAGCATGGCCTTGTTTTTCTGTGTACAAAAATAGTATATTAAATTCATGGGAGATCTTATTTGCGGTGAAGTATTAACTTAAGTTAATACTTTTTTAGTTAGGCAATTCACAATACTTTAGTAGTCTAACCTCCATTCTTTTTCGACAGTTCGTCTTCATGTATTTTGCCATTTCAAATTAGAATTTGAAAAAGTTAATTATAAGAAAGATAATGAAAATTTTGAATATCTTAAAAGAGATAAGAAATCATAAGTATTAATAAACCTAAAAATGACTTGCAATTTAAAAAACGCGCCTCAGAGTTTGGTCAGTTACTTCGATTCACTTTTTTTTCGGGGAAACGAACTTGAGGATTTTGCGTGACATGATGTTACAATTTCCAATAAATATTCATTGAAAGCTGAATCGATCAATTTTCACTCATACAATTCTGTGATTCATTTTGGTTTGAATACAAAATGGAGAATTCCGTTTGATGTTTCTTACCGTTGACCTTTAATGTTTTTTACATTTCGCGATACTTTGTTATAAACGCCAGTGAAGAAGATTACATTATAACTATAAAAAAGATAAGCGTTGACAATTGAACAAATTACTTTATAAGTCGAAGGCGATGAGTGTCTTTTAATGAGAGGCTAATATTCATCTCGAGATTCATGTCGAGGTTTCATTTATTTTCACATGTGACAAAAAATTGCATATCTAATAGTTGAGCCAAAGCAGTACTGCAGCACTCGTTGAAAATAAGAGTGTGGTTTATTAAAATGTATGTGCCAATTATTGCGAATTTGCGGATCTAGCAAATGGCAGCAGAACATCAACTTGTACAATTGATTATATATACCTGTATGTATCTATATTATATCAATTGTTTTATAGATATTATTTAATATTTTGGAAATGCACTTTTTTATTTCATTAAAATGATGTTTGATTATTACAAAAATATTTGAAATTTTAAGGTCACTATTTTAAATATTATATTTCAAATTTAAAAATAAGGCAAATTTAATTTTTTCTTCTATAAATAATGTTAGCAATGAAAAATATTTAATAAACACATCTATTTGAATTTATATGTAAAATATACCTAAAAAAGTCGATCTGCCCAAAAGTGCGAACTGATTTTTCTCAACTTTGCAGACTGCAATACCTTCTACAGCAGAACTTCGACACCGATAAATGGTGCACTAAATCATAAGACTCTCAAACAATCACAATTAGCGATAACTACCGGTGACAGTTTGTATACTAACCACCCATTACGGTTTCACCGACCACAACCATTGTGCCACCTAGGCCTGATCCATTAATCGTTTATTTCAATGGATATTAATCAAAGACCTCTCCATCTCAATAACAACAACTAATACACCACACATCTTCATCATCCTTCCCAAATTCCACCATTTCACCTTTGCCTCCAAAAAAATGGTGTCGCAACACCCCCACTAAAAAACAAAGCCGAGATGGTAACTTTAAATTTAAATAGTGTTGGTAGACATTTGATCTATTTATCATATAAATATATGAAACAAATTCTGTTTATTTGCCACTATTTTTAATGAACAACTATTAAAATGAAAGCTAACTAACTGCGACGAAATTGAAAGCTAAGTTAACATTAGTTTAAAATTATTTACATTTAAATTACATAATTTAAAATTTGTTAATTAGAACAACGAATGTTCCACTTTTCTAATTGCTTTTACCATGCAATTTCAAATAATAAATCCCATATTTAATCACATATACTGTCAATTAAACGACCACATTATAATTTCGTTTTCTCAGTGCAGTCTCTTTCGCGTGGCATCCAAACGTGTTCAGCGCAAATGATCCGTTGCACTCTGACGAAACTCAATCGCATAATGAAATCGCCAATTTCCACCGAACGGCCAGTTATAGAATAACATTATTATTTCAGGCGTTATGTAAACCCAGCGAAATCGCGTAGTTAGCCAAACGGCCGATTTGCGATTAAATCGCGCATTGTTCGCGTCCGCGTTGCACCTGTCGCGACGCCGATCGTGCCTCCTTTCGCGATATCACGTGCGCCCAACCGATTCCATTCGACGAACCGATCTCGACCCTTTCTCGCCACGAATTACTCGCGGTCAGAAATTAGACCACTCGGTCCCGTAAGAGAACGTTTCATTAGTTCCGCCACGTTCCGAAGCCTTGATGAAATCCAGGTCCGGATGGAATTTTGTCAATGACCGATCCGGTCACTTGTCGATCGGTCGGCTCAATTTCGTGTCCAGCGCAACCGGCGGCATATATTGTCCTGCAAACCCAGCTTGCACAATAATGGAATAAATCGTTGCATATTCAATGCTCGCACATTAGGATAATACGTTACTTACTGTCCAACGTGTCACGATAATACCGGCCCAAGAATTATCGTCGCGATTGTACAATGGCCGACTAATCGCCACAGATATTTCGGCCGGTAGCCGGGCTGGTCGCACTTTCGATCGAGTTGTTTGCGCCGGAAAAAAATGCCCAACCCCGAGTAAATCATTGCGAACGAAATGCAACCGCGAAATTTATTCGATCGGTAATAAAGCGGACGAAAAAAAAAGTTTCGACACGCGGCGCGCGAGTGAAATCGACGCCCTGGCGAAAAAAAGCGGTATCGTCGTTGCGCAAAGCCGCTTAATGAAAACGCGTACAATTAAACGCGAAAATGACGTTAAAATGCATATTATTTCGCGCGGTGCCGCAACGTCATTTTTACGATCACATTATTGCAATTATCGTTAGGTATTGTGCAATGACCGGCGCATGCAACCGGCCGCTGCAACGAACAGTTTCAATTCAACCGTGCAGTTCGTCCATTTCAGTTCTTTTCACTTGTCGACCTGGCCGATGACACCGGCGTTTATTTATCGACGGCGGACGAAAAACAAGTTGCACATCACCGAATTCCACTGGATTGACTAAGACGAATGACTGGAATAATGCTGAAATGGATGGAGTAGCAAGTCATAGACCACGAAAACTAGGTGTTTCGAAGTATAACAGAAAACAGAAGAAAGGCCTGTCGAGGTGGCATAAGCGGTTTAGTGTGAGGCGTGAAATGGGAGAGATATTGTAGCTAGAAACAGTTAGACAGATTTGATATTTGTCGACAAAGAATTCCGTTTGATTCGAAAAGAAATTCTTTGTCTACCGAAAAGTTTTGATCTAAAACGGTCTATGTTTTGAGAGAAAAGGAAATTTCTGATCTAATTAAACTTCTGATCTATTAAAACAAGAAATTCCTTTTCTTGTATAGTATGCAGTTTTCCTTTCCTTAAAAAGGGAATGACTTTACGATTCAAAATGTAATTAGTTTAATAGAAATAATGAAAAATGATTAATGGAAAAATTAATTGCAAGACAAAATAATAGTAAGAGGAAAAAATAGTAAGTGGAAAATAGAAAAAAAAAATCAGTGGAAAAAGTGGAATGGAAAATATTCCATTCCACTTTTTCCACGGATTCATTCATTTTCCACTTCATTCATTTTCTTAGAATATGTAGCGTTTTTGTTGGAAAAGATTCTATTTGATTCGAAAGAGTGAAACCTCGATTCATTCATTCTGAAATCCCGATACATTTCAATGATATTATTCTATCTGGTATTATCGGGAGATTTATTACCTAGTAAAGTGTTCAACAACATATTATCGCTACTTTTTCCAGTATCCTGGAGTTACCATGTTTATTGTTTTCATGACAATACTGCGTATCTGACATTGAAAAATGAATTGCTATTTAAACTCGAATCGACATCAGTGCAAGAAATGGTTCATTTAACAATAATTGACTTTTTCACATAAAGTACTCCCTAAGGTCATGTTTGTAGGTTAAACATAACAAAGTCAACAACATCAACAAAGATCCATTCTCAATTGACGTCAGTCGTTTTTAAGAGTTTAACCTCCCGAGATGATGTCATATCATTTCTTCTCCAGTTATACCTGGATTCAGTTCTACCCGGAATTCCCCGGAGTTATGAATATATATGTCTGTGCTCCGTGGGTACATCGTCGCGTGACGTAGCGACCTGCGAAGCCGCGTAAAAAATTGTGATACTACACTACAATGTACCGATCAAGCTAAATTACCCGTAATATTTCGTAATATTTTCCGGAATGCGACAAAAATGAGGAAAATGGAGCGTTATCATAACAACTTCTGGCCCGTACCGTTTTTCTTTATTTGCTCATTTGTCGTGCTTACGCGGGGAAAAATCGTATTTGTTTGGAAAATTCTGACCGTCATCATTGAATATTAATGGTCGCTTTTCTTGCAGTCCGGTCATTAAGAGACAAAGTGTTTCGCTCCGTTTTTAAATATCCTTGTTCTCGGAGACGTCACAGCAGCCAACGGTTCAAATTCCAGTCAGTCGTCTCGCCTAGAAAAAAAATTGTTTAACTATCTCAATGAAATTACCTTTGATCAGGTTTAGATAGTTTGCCGACGAGATTTGGATCAAACACGATCATATACAATCTCATTCGGATTGTTTTTTCGGGTCACAGATCTAGTTAATCCCGTCGCATTTGGCCCTATTAGACATACACCAAGCGAGAAAAATTGAACCGCCCGTTTTGTCCCTCCCATTCAGACGTTGCATCCGATCGGAAATTATGTCGTTCGGTCTGCTTCGGAGCCTAGGCAAAATTGAATCAGGCCTGTACACTTGCCTCTACTTGTCTGATCGTTAATTTTTCCATCAGTCCACTGGTGTTTCCCAACGGTCAGCGAATTTAATGACCACCTCGTGGATTTGCGAAATCCAATAACCGTTGAATTCGCGCCTGTAGCAGGGCAAAAATACGGTGATGAAGCACATACAACTCTAGTCCGGCCAGCTCATATTCTAAATGTGTCGCAACTGGTCATAACTACTGGCGTAACTCGCCGGTCGGACGGTCAGCCCGAGCGGGGTGTGCATCTACACTTGACATTTAAGTAGAACATTACGAAAAGGCCAGCACACGTGCACGTCCTTCTTCATAATCGCCGATACTGATGAGCGGCGTTAAGCAACCGGCGCTTTCTTTGGCACTGACCATTCGCGAATTTCGACGCCGTCGTAGATTAACCAAATAATCTCATAATTTCGGCGTCCGAAAGTCCGGAGCAACCAGGGTCGCGCTGCGAATCGCTAATTAGGTTAGGCTTGTGAAACGACACTTATCGGTAATTGCAAGCCTGCGAAACGGATTAGAACCGCTGTGAAGCGGAGGTGACAGGCGCCAATAATGGCCAATAAATCCCAGGAGGCGTTGCGATGATGAATTTTGTAACTGGGCGCATTGCAAACGGTTATCCTCGTGGGACGAAAACGCACTGCCAACTAAAAACTAGGTTTAAATTTGAACCTATGAAAAAAGTTTTAAGTCCTTCAGCTCACATGTAGTACATTTTACCATCTTAAAACTTTTTTTAGGAGTACTTATACATACAGAAAGAAAAAGTTTTAAGTTGGTACTCGTCATCTTCGGGTCATATTACCAACTTAACCATCTTAAAACGTTTTTACTTAATCAGAAAGAAAAAGTTTTAAGTTGGTAGTCTTCGTCTTCCAACTTAAAACTTTTCCTCGTTGGTAGCCGAGGGGCTACCAACTTAAAACTTTTTTTCTGAATAAATACGATGTTTATCGATACATCGTATTGGTAAACATGATTTGGGTCGACACAACAAAACATGTTTACCAAAAGCAAGGAGTACCAAACAATATTTTTTGTTGATGAGATGAGGAAACAACTCTGGGTTCGATTTATACCAGACTGAAGAACGGATATTTTCTAAATTATACGACTGGAGAAGTTGAAGCTGCGGATAACAAAGGAAACTGAAAAAGCTTCGTCGGAAGACTGAAAAAATTGAAAATTGGTTCGAGAATTCCGGAAAGAGTAACGTTAGCTGAAGATCTTGAATGGGCAAAAGAGAGACGTAGAGTTGGAAAATCCTTTCCTCCGCGTCCTTTCCCGGGGTTCTTCACATTCGTCGTTTTCTACCTCCGCTGTTTTCTCGCGCAAATCGCTATCGGGATCATTATCGGCTAATAATAGATCAGCTTTGTGATATATTTCAAGTGTCAATCAGGATCGAGCGTTTCGCAATCGCGCGACTGGTAGGATCGCAAGAACGGTGCTTTCTCAGATGATTAAATTGCACTTCGCCTCTCTTTTCAATGCCACTGCAGATATTATAAGGTCTATGGTTAACGACACGTTTAAGCTGTGGAGTTTCGCGGTCGGATCCAGGGAAAAAACGGCCGATGCCGTAAGAGCTCGTTGATTTCGTAACCGGCGTCGGCTCACGCGCACCTGTCAAAACCTGATCTTTCGAGACACATTTTTGTGCCTTCTCGTGCGTGGGCTTGGAATTCATAATTATCACACACATCGGCTTTTTGCGCCGACAATTTTAAGTAAACACATTAACTGGGCGAAAAAACGTTTCGCGATTTTGTATACGAACAAACGTTACAAAATGTTGATTCTCGTTGTTTTTCGACATTCCCGTTTTTTTCGTTCGACCAATTGCGAAACACTGATTAATCGCGGCGCCGCGATACCTACTGAGAGAAAAAGGATCTGTTTGCATTTCATGAAAATTGAGTATAAGAAGATGCGGTGTGCGAAGAATTCTTAAATATGCTATCCCCGTTATTTCATTAGAATAATTAATGTTTGAACCGTTAACTTGTGGCGTAGACAGAAATCTGAGTCGAAATCGTATTGTTTCGACCCAACATGGTTATCTGGTTATTTGTTCGTATCATAAATACTCACCTGTGATAATGTATCATCAAAAAGCGATCGGAAATAATTTATCCTTACTGTAATTATTAACTTTTGCTATTTAAGTAGTAATATAAACCATTAAAAAGACATATCAACGATTAAAATTGTTCAATCAACTACTAACACTAGCATTTTCATTTACTATAAAAAATAGTGGTTGTCCTAACCATTTTTTATTGTTGCCCTAATCATTTTATTACCATAACCATCTTTATGGTTACAGTATCAATACATTTAACACTATTACTCTAATAACTATATTTTATGGTTAACGTTTAAATTAGTCATTTAATCGTTCGGAATCCCCATGGTTCCACTTCTCTGGTTCCACTCTTCCTGAAAAGCCGTCGACCTTTGCCGAAACGGTCGACAATGAAACCGCGTGGAAATGGAAGGCAGCACGTGCTTGACGAGCGAATTGTGCGGCTCTGTTTTTTCCGCCTCGACTCGCGCCGCCGGAGAAATGGCTGGAAGAAAGCGTGGCCGGAAAACGGCGCTGCTCGGTGCCTACAAACACGACGACTGTCTCGCTGACAATTTTTCGACGGCGAAAATGGACGAGTCGATACCCGTTGCCGTCGAGAAGTGTGAAAGAACTGACCCCCTTTTTTTCTTATCCGAAGCCGCGTCCTACGCTGCTCCGGGGAAAAAGGTCGTTTTGATTTGATCAAAAGTAAGCCACGGCAGACCGAATCGGATCAGCCGGAACAACCGTAAGACGATTTGTGGAACCTGCTGCACCGACGAATAATCGATGTCCTGGGGCTACCGCCGGGATTGTTCGAATCTGTCCGTCTTCTGGCGTCTGAATGGTTGTGAAACCTGGTTTCCGCAGCGCGTCGTGAAAATCGCTCCTCTAGCAAGTTTCCCGCGGAATTCGTCGACGGCTTTCGTGTCGTGAAATTCCATTAGCAACTCCAAGGATAGTTTGCACGCAAGTTATCATAAATAATGAATTATAATGCAATGCTTAAATCTCAATGCGTGAAGTAATTTGTATTAGCTTTTTCCGCGCGCAAAATACAAATCAGACCTGAAAGCTAAAATCGGATGGGAAGATGCAGGAAAGCAGATCCCTGTATGTATCGCAATTCATCGCAACAGACGATTTTTCCTGCCGATTTACGAGAAACACTCTCGTATTTCATAGGACGTCGTAATCTTCCTTATAATCGTTTATCCATGCTTGAGTGATAAGTAATTAAAATTATGTCAGACTTCGCGGCTTGTGAAAGAGCTTTATGCTTGAACGGAGGTTTTATTATTCGACTACTTCATGTGCTTGCAGATAGACTGTCGTTATCGTTAATCAAGTGCATCTGCTTGTGAAACTGCTCAATTTGAGTTTTAAATGGCTGGTGTCACCAAGCCGATCAGCTACTCCTAATTAAGTTCACTTGCACTCCAACTGCTTTCCACGCCATCGCGATTTCAACGTGAAATGTCCTTTCTCCTGGTGTACACTTTGCGTGCACTTCAAAAACCAACACAATGCATCCCAAGACGTTTTGTGCGAGCTGCAATTCGATACGATTCATGCCGAGCCATTCATGTTGAGGAGTATCTCGTCAGCATTTTTATTTTCGCGACATGCTCACAAAGAACGATATAACTGCAATTATGTCTCGAAAATTACCCAGAGATGACCAGGATCCATTGTGGTTCCTGGGGTATTGAGCTAATCGGTAGTTGATCTTAATTGTGCGCGATGAACCGATAGGCGGAAGGACGATTTAAGAATTGTGTGATCATTTGTCAGCACTACTTTAAACTGACAGTTTCGAAATATCCACTGGCAAACGCGTTTTTAAACCAATATTATTCATATTAAAATTTTTATAATAGGGTAAAAGGACAAACCAGTAATAAAATTTGCTTGTCTTAGCAAATAGTAAAATTTGCTTGTCTTAGCAAATAGTAAAATTAGCTTGTCTTAACAAATAGGAAAAAATGCTTGGCTAAGCAATTAGTAAAATTTATTCGTTTTAGCAAATCTTAAAATTTGCTTGTAGTAGGGTAACATCGAAACAGATTATTTTTCGGTAATTTGATGAAAATTGGATTCGTCAATGAAGTATAAAGTGCACGATTGTGGATTTATGAATTCAGTTTACGAAGGCCGCGGTGTAAAGGAAGTAGTATATTAATCGAACTGGACATGATCGTCGGGTATAATCGTGCGAGCGATTAATTATCATTACCACAACCGCAATGAGACAGTAACGGCTTCCGATGATCTAATTATGATATATTGATGTTTAATTATATTACATGATATTAGTTACTGGTTCATATTTCGTATGATAATAGGAGCATGATGGATATGGATAACAGCTTCATTCAAAATTTATCACGAGCGTCACGAAACGCGGAACGGTTCTCTCAATGGCTGGCAATTTTTCACCGGCCAAAGTGGCGCTATTTGTTACTGAACTTGAATGAAGGGAAGTGGGTGTAAAAATGTGAATCGGTCGGATGTTAGACACTTTGTTATGGAATGTTGTTACGTTGTCGCGCATTCTGATTTATGTGTTAATATGAATATTAATTAATTTCAGCATCGGTTATATACCGTGCGAGCGTTGAATAATTAATTTTGCAATTTTATTCGTAACTTGTGATATACTGCCTAACACTAACGGAAATATTGTAATTAAATTTTCCGATATTGGAACGCGAAAATATAATAAATTACGTTTTGACGCGAAAAAATTACTGAGGCGACAGAAAACTAATCTTCGAGAACCTCATTTCAATCTCCAGTTTTCATTCATAAGAAAAAGTATTTTCCTTCGAGCGAAGAAAGAAAATTAACTTATTGGCGATAATTTATTTAACAGCGACATAATCTGAGATAAAATCTGAGATACCATATTTACAGTGTACACATAGCGCCATTCTGAAAGTTACATGACAAATTATAAGTGTAAACTTTCAGCAAAGAACAAACTTCGTCAATGGGAAGAGATTAACGAGTTCGCAACTAATAAACATCTAATCGCAATAAATGTTGTCGCTTTTTTCACTTTCGAATCACCCATTAGAGGAAATGTATTGTTGTTATCGCAGGTACTGTTTCCGTGTTTTGACGTCGACATTTTTACGCAGATCTTATGTAAACTATTGTTTTGCTCGGCAGCGTTCAAGTAATGCAGGTTAGGTTAGAGTCTAAACGCATCCAATTTGGTAATTATGAAATTATAGATCAAATTCCAGCAGTTATGATGATGAATTCCGTGAACGATAGCCTTCTAAAGTAAACGATTTTTCGAATTATTCAGTATGCTATCGAGTTTATACATTTCAATTAGCTTTTTTAACAAAATACATTAATCGTTGATCAGATTTTTTGTCCGGTTTGCGCACTTCTACAAGTTAGCTTGATTTCATTTTTTTCACGCGATTATGCTAATGAAGAAATGGCCTCCACGTGTCGAGCGTAAGGTTAACGAACAAGAAATTCCCGAATAATTTGGGCTGCATTTCGCAGCGGCAAGGTACCTCGATTCTGGCCCATTGATGATCGCAAATTGAACGGTACATTCGCCTGTTATGTCGCCGCCGCAAAAACTGCAATAAATTTCTCATCAGGAAGTATATACGGATGGGAATACGCGCAGTACTTGAACGCTTATCTCGACCTATGGTCGGAAGATTCATGTTCGTTAAATGCAATACTGTTATCTCCATCACATTGCCTGGTTAACTGGATAAACAAACCCAGTTCTCCAGTACCTCGGTTTAAAGTTCGTTATACTATCGATATCACAAAAGTATCACATATCCTGTAACAACTAATGGTGCGAAAATTGTTTAATTAATTTTTTTATTGTTGAGCACTCTAATTTAATATTAGAATAACCTTAAAAATTAATGTTTTAAGGTTAACCTAAAAAATGAATTCGATTTTTATTCCTTTTTAAGGAATAACCTTAAAAATGAATTTTTTTAAGGTTAACATTAAAAATGATTCGATTTTTATTCCTTTTTAAGGAATAACCTTAAAAATGAATTTGTTAAGGTTATACATTTCTGGAATTATTTTTAGGAACATTCTGAACCTGATTCAGTTAAAAATGTTGATAAAACCTGAATCGCCGAAACGATCGAAAATTAAGGTGCGAATAAAGTCGATTTTCGTTTCAAGAAACGCTACCATATTAGGCCCGGATTAATGCAACGTATTATCATAACGTAATGTCCAAACATTACACTCTAATACCTTCCCGGACAAAAAGCTGTCTAGATAGATCCTAATCAGGAACGCGGTTTCTTCATTATGGCCACATCTCAACATGCTTATGTTTGCACTCGTGTAATTAAGTGTCCTCGTTTTGATCGCGAAATTAACAGGCGGCAAATATTGTGTGCGCTGTCGAATATTGCGTGCAATTAGACTGTTATCACGTGGACATTAACGAAACGCGAGTACTCGAGACTGCGGTGGAAAAAACGTAAAACATCGTCTGGAAGGAAACACATGTCGTAACGGAGAAACTTAATAGATGCACGTGCAGATACTGGCGTGCTAGTGTCAATCGCGCATTTATGTATTAATTCGTAATTCGGAAACGAATTCGCGACAATCACATAATTCCCCATACGGCGAACAATACATTCGCTACTCGATTCATTAATGCAAGATGCCGCGACGAAAAAAGAATTAGCAGATTTAAATACGTGTTGTGGTCGGCCAATTGCGCCTCGCAATGTATTAAAATTGATGCCAGAATCGTTATTCCAGTTCCCCGCGAGTAGATGAAAAAGTTGTTCTACCGCAAAAGTGTTATTGTATGCGTTTAGAGCTGAGAATATGGTTTTATTTATTGCATTGCGGAAGAAAGAGCGTTTTTGAGGCATTTTCGATGTAAATAATTTTAAGAAGTAAGATAACTGTTTTGCATTTATTTTGGCAATGTGATTTTATGTGCATAAAATCCAGACTTATCAAAATTATTATTTTTATATAAAAAAATTAATTAAAGAATAATAATGCTGCGATTAAATAATAACTTGTATAATACCGTTTTGTAAATTATAAAAATTAAAAAGAAATTATACGATTGTGTCGATTCAAGTACATTTTCAGTTATCTTAACAATTCTGTTATAACACAATAGACGTGAGTTATAACGTAACTTTTTTCTCGTAGCGCAAAAACATGCATCTTGTGACGCGAGATTTGTTCGACCTTTTATGTAAAAGGAAAAAATAAATTTTTTTTCGCGACAAAATCAATAAAATTGTAAATGAAGAACCAGTTATGATTACACAGCATTCGATATTTGTGTAAAAATTGAGTCTGAAATGTCCTGTCCTTGAATTCAAAATATGTGGATAAAATGATCTTTCAGAATAGCATTTTACGGAATTCAATTTTAAAATTGAATTCCGTATTCAGATTTTTAAATTGAATTCGGAATTCAATTAAAAAATTGAATTATTTTCAATTTTTGAAAAAAAAATTCGGGTTAACAAACATATTGTTAATGTTTTCAAATATTGCATTACGCTTCTTCTTTTAGTTTTTCTTCTCATCAAGATTTGAACTTTCACTTAAGAAATAAAAATGACATTCTTCGATGTTAAACAATCACGTGGAAATAAAAAATACAATATTCAGCTGATTTTCGTTTTGTAAATGTTTGCATTAACTTTCGCGCAAACGTAGAAACATTCTTGCGAGTGAAAAACATGGTTTTCCAGGTTTCTGTAAAATGAAATTGGAATCAGATTACGCCTGACCCAATAGGTAGTCATGAAAGTTAAATTCTGCGCGGTTTAGCTGCTCTGTCTTCAAAGAGATGCTCGGTTGGTTCTAATAATGAGTACTCACCCACCAAGACCTGTCCGTCATGTGAGCCGACACTGTTTATCGTAGCCATTCCCTGTCCAGTATTTCCTTAGAGTTGTGCCATTTCTTTCTACGCTAGTGAAGTATACTGATCTATGTTTTCTAACGTAGATGAGATTGTTGTGCGAGTTTTGTTGTTTTTCTGGACAATATGACCATGCGTTGTGTAGTTTGATAGGTGTTGATGTGACGAAAATGAGGAAAGTGAAAATCTGGTGAATTAGACAAGTTTCGGATTTCCCAGTGCAGCACTTGTACGTAGAAAGTGTGGATTTGTTTCGCGATTCGCAGTTCTAATTCAATCGTGAACGTTATTGTTTGATTCTTATAAAATATGAAAAACAATTTGTTGTAGTTAAATTAAGCAATATCGAAAGGGTATTGCCTACTATTTAATTTACTAATATGAATTACTAATATGAAATGACGGAGTAAAAATATTTTAAAAATGTCACGTCTTTAAAGTTTATTGAGTTTAAAACTTTAAACCTTAAAAAAATTAATATATAATTACAGTTATGTGGAATAAAACATTTTTAATGCGAAATAATGAGTGTCATAAATGAACTGCAAAAGTTTATTAATATATTAATATAGATATATAGTTTATGATACGTATTGTTTACAAAGATTTTATTTTTTTGTTTCAGAAAACACTTCAATGAACGTAAGCGCTAGGCAACCTTTACCCGTCGAGATGTCTAACATCTACAATAATTCGGTGGTGCGATTTTATAATCATGTGTTCTACGAATTATCAGGTTTGTATCTACACGTTACAGTAAATATTTTAAAAAATTATCACGAATTATTATGACTGACTAAATTTGACTCTTTATGACAGTTCAAATGTGTAAATTCTTCATAAATTAGAAGAAATATTTAATCATAATTTCAAAATATTTTTTATTTAAATTCCAAACACAGAACGTTACACATTAAAAATCATATAAAAAACTTTTCATATAAAAAGTAATACATTAACGATATTGTTTTTTTTTATGTAAAAATATTACGTATTAAATACCAAGAGAATTCGATTATATTTCTTGTTCGTATATACGCTGGAACTTACCATTCTTTTGTTCTTAGTTCGCGTTTTTTCTGCGGTTTGTATTCACTTACCCGTAGCTCGCTCTTCAGCGACCGCATGCGAATTTGTTCGCGCTGATAGAAGAAACGTGTCTATATATGAATTTACTGTTTAATAATTATTTGCCTCGTAGCGTTGAATAATTATCAAAACAATGTCAAGAAAATAATCAAATACTAATTTAGATCATATTTTCATCAAATTTTTTTTACTCAGGATATACTTTCTTACTATCGATAAATATGAAAAAAAGTTTAAATTAATGAAATTCTGAATTAGTTAATAGAATACTTTTATCACTAGGATAAAAATTATATCTGCAACTCATCGAATAATCCTGCCATCGTTTACAGTTGAAACTAAAATGAATATTTTCTTTCATACCATTTATTGTTCAGAATTGTTTGATCACCTAAACACCTGCATTGAAATATACTTCACAACAAAATCATTGATTGTATGACAACGTACGTATAACGTTTTCAATGAGCTGATAAGTAAGTTGTGGGGTGAAAATATGTGCCTGCAAAATTTATCATATTTCATAAGAACAGTCAGTTTAACGAGTTTTAGATCTGAAATGAATTAATAAATTAATAAATTAATAATAAATTAAATAAAATAAATTTTTTCACATTTCCATTGGACAATATTTTCTCGCCCAAGAAAAGTGTCCAATCACTTTTAATATGGACAGTTTTCAAAATATGCAGAAACCCGAAATATACATTCATTCAGAGCCTATTTGAAGAAAAAGTATTTGTATTTCGTAATGGAATAGTTGTATTCTAAAATTATTTGAGTATGCAAACGATGTCCTTTCTGGGGTTGAAATAATATTTAAATTTCTTCCAAAAGAGAATTTCTCGCAGAGCTAGCACACAATTATACCTCTTGAATGTTTATCACTACTTACCTTATGATTATGCGCAAACCTAAATAAACCCTCTTGATTGTAGATCCCAGAACTCGGGACTGGTTCCTGATGTCATCGCCAGTGCCAGGGGCCACCATCATGTTTGGCTACCTGTACTTCGTACTGTCCTGGGGCCCACGACATATGCAACATAGGAAACCCTACAAATTAAACAATGTTCTAGTCCTTTACAACTTCCTGCAAGTTATACTGAGCGTTTGGCTGTTCTGGGAAGGCCTCGACGCTGCCTGGCTAAGGAAATACAGTTGGAAGTGCGAACCAGTAGACTTCTCAACTTCGCCGGAAGCTTTGAGGGTATATCAAACAATTACCATTTCTATCAGTCCAGGTGGCATAAACGTTATGCACTCTGATTTAATTTATGGTGAAACTTACGCAACGATGAAATCGAAAGTTATATGGGTTATATGGGATATGGGTCACAGGAAGAGAGTGAAATAAAATGGAAAAAATTTATGGGGTCCATTTGAATTCTCTGCTACTTCTCGTTTGCATTTTTATACAGACGTAACTTTATTACTCTTCCTTCAAGAATCTGTTTATCGAAGCTCTTAAAATTGTTTTGAAAGCGACAACAAAGTTACTCGCAATGAGACCAATAAAATTATCCTCCAATTGAAGTCAGTTCCAGTCGATTCCCGTTTACTCGGCATTGAATGAAGCGAAATCACAGAAAATGTCTGGAAATGTAATTTCGCAGTTCCTCGTCATTATCAACGGCAAACTCTGGTTTATTGATATAATACGAACGAAGGCTGATTTTTCGGAATGTAAATTATAGTCTGTTACAGTATAATGACACGAACTGGATCGGGATAAAAAGTCTAGTTCGATTGCTTCCGTATCGTTCCAGCGAGTTTACGCATAACTTTTCGATGTTGCAGATTGCACGAGGGGTGTACGTTTACTTTCTGGCGAAGATTTCGGAGCTCCTCGACACCGTATTCTTCGTTATGCGCAAGAAGGAACGACAAATCACGTTTCTGCATATGTACCATCATACGGTCATGCCCCTTATATCTTGGGGAGCTACAAAGTATTACCCTGGCGGTCATGGTACATTCATAGGTACGTTTTAGCTATTTTTCGCATTACGTGCCGGAGTAAAAAATGTTGTTCAAATAATGATCAGTAGTTGATTATCAATGTTTTTTCACTTTTGTTTCCTGGTTAAAGTCGCTTGGCATTTCATGAGATTTCATCATACATGAAATTTCATTAATGAAACGTGTAACAGAAATTTCAGAGAAGATATACAAAATTTTATGAATATTCATAAACAGTTGCATGATTTACATAGATTTCTATGAAAAAAGTAGGAGGAACTAATTCACGATGATTTCATGAAGAATCATAGAAATGTTTATGATTATTCATAGAGATTCATCCATCTTCTGTGAAATTTCTGATGGAGGTCTCATTAATTAAATTTCATGTATGAAGTTTCATGAAATGAAAAGTGACTTTAACCAGAGCTGCGGTATATATGTTGGTAAAAGTAATACGCTTGAGATAATGCGGATAACAATCAATAGATTTTGTTTGATTTCCAGTATTTACATTGGAGTATATGAGTACTGTTTCTTTTAAGAAAAGAAACTAATTCAATAAGTTTGTCATTTTTATTTATTCATGTAATTAAATTTGCTTACTCTTTGGTTGCATTAATTGCACAGATACGTTTGGAGTTATTACAAAAGCGTAGATTAATCATTAGTATGTCCTAGATTCATTAATCATGCATTGATTAGTGTCTGACGAAGGTCTAGCGATTCTCTGGTAATAAAGTAACTAATTCAATCTCAGTACCAAGAATCATTTTCTTGTGGATCATGGCAACAAGTTCAAGGAAACTGTTAAATGCCTATCATGCTAACTTGTACCGGCTTGTTGTCTACAACTGTTAGATTACCATTACTGAAACCAGTGATATAAAGTTCAGCCAAAGTAAAAACAAAATGAAACTGTTCTCAACCGAACAACTGAATCTTTCAAAACGAAATTAAGAAACTGACAAAAGTTGAATTCAGAAGCCTTCACAGATCCTTTCTTTTCTCAGGTGTGATCAACAGCTTCGTTCATATCATCATGTATACGTACTACCTTCTAGCTGCGCTCTTGCCTCAATATCAAAAGTACCTTTGGTGGAAGAAATACATTACGACGCTACAAATGGTAACTATTCCCCAGAAAATCCAGTAGAATTTCCCCTGGCATCTTAAATTCACGAAAACTTTGTTTCCAGGGTCAATTCTGTTTGGCGTTCCTACACAGCTGCCAGCTGCTGTTCTACGACTGCGAATACCCGCGGTGGTCTCTCGTGCTCATACTGCCCAACGCCTTCTTCTTCTACTTCCTGTTCTCCGACTTCTACAACAAAGCTTACAAACCTGCGAAGGAGGCCATGACTAAGTCCGATAAGAGCGACGACGACAAACCCATATCCAATGGGAAGATCCAGAATGGAAAGCCCAAGCAGGCTTAAACGTTTACCGGGACAGAAGATTTGGACAACTATGGTACTCCGGATGATACAATGTTCGCCAAGTAAATTCCAACGCGATTGAGATTTGCACCAAGTCGATACTGGTTATCCCCGATGGTTCTTCGCTGACGAACCTTGCGGCACCAAAATGAGATGGTTGCGGGTCGTCGGGTAGAACCAATGTGGAACTGACGTTTAGCCGGGGCTATAAACCTCTGCCATAGACTGAAACGCAATCGACGCAAACCTGTTTCGCGGGGCATAAAATCGATTGGCTTCGAATGGTTTGACTTGCATAAAACGATGCATGTAAAGCATGTTAATGACTTTGGCTCGGTTTACATAGGTCTGCCATTCCATGAGATCTGCCCCTGATGAAAAAAATGACGTAGGGTTCATATGGGATCCTATATGGGATACTATATGGGATCCCATATGATCCATCCCATATAGGATCCACATATGAACCCTAAGTCAGTTTCATCAGGGTGACAAACGAATTCTGTTGTTTATTGGTGGGATATCGCAAATCTGGGTATATCGTTCACCAAAATTTTCTATGACGAGCTCACGAAATGGCGCCGCGCGAATTCCAAAACGTCGATGCGCTGTCCAACCGTGTGACTGAATCTGTACTTCACGCGTGACTAATAGGTTAATTCTGTCAATTGGTGGATGTCAATTATTTTATTCACTCTAATGAGTTGACGCGACATCGTGTCTCAGGTAACGAAACGATCGAATTTCATATTTAGGTCTACGATGCACTTTTTTTGTGTAGACCCAAGCACGAATGCGAAGAAGTTGCACAAGTTCGCGTCATTCATCTGAACAGTTAAGGTTTTTTTAACAAGTTTATGACACGCCGAATGTTGACAATTTGCTCATCAAGTGTCTCCTGGTATCAGATATTCAGTTGTCTCGATACTTAATTTCTAGTTGTGCCTATTAGGTCAAATACGAGAAGAGGGTCGTAGAGGAATCTCAGATCAACTCGGATGCTAAGTCAACGAGATTTTCGCGAGAGGTACGAAATTGAGTTTAAGCGAAGAGTTAAGTTTATGCGGACTGTCGGTAACTGACACGCGCGAATAGCGGAAACGTCGTAGGAATCATTGAAGCGTAAATTTAAGTCTGTAAGAAACAGTTTAGTGTTAAGGTAACTATGAAATGGTATTGTACATTGAATAATTGATTTTGAATTTGATTTTTCATGATATCGATTCAGTGTTCGTTGTATGCATAGTTGTTTCAATACGACGATGACAATAATTGTGATAAAAATTTAACGATTACTTTGAGCAGAAACTTGAAAATCAAAATCGATTCATTCGGGCGCCCCCGGTGACATGTTAACGTTAAAGATTTATCTTTTGTTGCAGTTTTGCCAAATTTTATTAATTTATTTAGTTCGTATTGTGTTAACACGTGTTTAATGTATATATGTTTATAATACGTTTAAGTTCAGTGGTCTTTGAAAAGGCTCTTACGTGACAGGTTCAATACGTTAATTTTAGAATCAACCGTAGAGGGTATGTTTAGAAAATTAACGACGCTTCCATAAGAATTTTAAAGCGAGTCTTTCTTAGTTTTTTTATGAACATATACAAATATTTCTCAACCGCAACCCGTTGCGGACTTTTGTAAATGAAAAAATTTATCGAAATCTTCCCGTTTTTTATTCACACTTCCATTTTTTGTTGAAGAAATAGAATCACTTGGACTATAGCGCGATTTGTTAAGTTTTTCCCATAGATTTAAATAAGGTAACCCGTTTTTAAAGTAATATGATTAATCTAGTTTTATTATAATAGAATATATTTTTATATTTAGTGATTCTATGTCGACAACTTTTCTACTCAGCTTATTTGTATAGTTAGTAATATAATGTTAAGTATATTTGTCAGCTACAAAGTCTTCTGTAAATTATGAATACAAAATACACGAAATTATTTTTTTGAGTTTCTCAATTTTTTGTCAGTCGACTGGTCTTCGTTGATTTGACTTCCTAAACATTGTAAATATTAGATCAGAATAAAGTGTAGAACAAAGTTTGTATACCAAACACTGCAGATATCAAACTAATATTATTAGCGGACAAGTTGCTTTCATGAGCAGTATAGATAAATGAAAATAACAAATGGGTTCGTCATTTGACATTTATTTCAACATTGATTTAAAAAATAATTTCAAAAATTTTCACTTTTGTAGAGATATCTAAACGGACAATCATAATGTCAATTTCATAGCACAGTCAATAATTGAAAAGTATTTGATTTTGACTTTTATTTTTCGCGACAACAAACTGTTCCATCAGTTTTTTCCTGGTACGATTTTAGGTAGCGAGATGAGTTGGAGCTATATTTTAAATAACAAGAATAACTGATCAATTACCTGTGGTGTAATCAACAACCATATCACTAATCAGTGGCAAGAAGAAAACCGAACACGCAATTTTGTATATCCGCTGTAAACTATTTAGTCAATAAATATAACATTCTAAACCATAAATAACAACCACAAGCGTATATAAGAACTGAATAAAAGAGAACTATACATTTTTGTGTAAAAAACTACTTTCGGAAGGTATTCTACGAAAAAGGTTATATCGGAACCGCGAAGCGTAGTGACGTTTCAGAGCGTTCAAGCATGTACATTCGATAACCGTAATTGTGGAAATAAACTGTTAAATAGTTGATCATTTATTAATTGATCATTCCTCCTGCCGTTGCAACTCGTCAAAACGTAACTACCGCGGCGCGTTCAAATTTTCGCTCGGTCACACACATTCGTCATTCATTCACCCTTGACTGCTCACACGAATCGTCAATTATTTTACAACGTAATCGTAATGTTTCTCCACCTAATGTATGGCTCATGCGAATGTGAATGGCTCAATTGGGAATCTTGTAGAGTATCAAATACTGTACAATAAATAACGCGGTTCCCTGGATTCCGAATAAGTATACCTTTGCATTTAAAGGTATTTTGTATACCTATAAATGCAAAGTCTTATGGTTTTACATGTTTTTCATAAGAAGTCACAAATCGGTATTTTTACCGAACTGCGTTAAAAAAGTTGTATTTTCCATAAGTCACATATCGCTACTTTTACCGAACTATATAAAAAAAGTTGTATTTGTGACTGCATATGGAAAATCATAACTTGCATTTCAAAGTATATGAAACCACTACGATTTTTCTGTTCTAAAAGCCATATCAATTCATAAGACACTCTTTTGCCTCATGAAATGCTGTGGTATTATATCCAGGGTTTCGCCGCGCAGGAACGAGACCTCTGAGTCTGCGAAATATTTCGTCTCCCAATTCCGTTGGTTATCTGATCACGTTTCTACGCTTTTTTCGATTTGTACGCTTTTCGGTAAAAGTCGCTGAACAGATACATGAAGATGATCACGTTCGTAAGGAAGAAGTAAGTCAAGGCCTTCGGCATCTTGCAGTCCATCGCCAAGATGAGCATGAGATAACCCAGCATGATTCCGAACTGCAGCTGTAAATGATTTAAGGCGTTAGAAAGTGCGACGTCAGTCGTCAGGATCGCAGTGCCGATCAGTTGCAGTTACCAGTTGGATGCTAGTCATGTACTTCTTCCACCACAAGTACTTTCTGTATTCCGGTCCCAGGGCGGCGATCAGGTAATACGAGTACATAACCACGTGAACCAACGAGTTTAATAAGCCTACGAGCAGTCCTTGTTCGCCTGGGAGCAACTTCAAGTAGCACCAGGAGAAGAGCGCGGTGATTGTGTGATGGTAGACGTGGAGGAATGACACTTGGTTCTGCTTTTTCCTCAAGACGAAGAGTACCTGGTGTTAAAACATGAGGAAAACAGATTGAGAAAATGTGGTTTTTCAACTCTGAGAGTGTATGAGCTCAGAGTAAATAAACTTTGTCAGATATTGATAAAACAATGTTCAATACAAAAATTTGTATTGATTTTTTTCTTTAATCACCATCAGGATACACCCAAAAATGATCAAAACCTGATAACGTTTTTTCTTTTTTTTTAATCTTTGGGTGTATCTTCTTGGGTGCATCATCAGGATTCGTCCAAAAATGATCAAAACTTGATAATTTTTGGGTGCATCCTGATGGTGATTAAACCAAGTCTAATGAAAGTAATACGATGACCAATGTCCATATTTTCTAAAACAGTCTCGTTGTCGAATTGTTCAATTTTTTACCAATATTTGACATTTTTTAACTTGGGATTAGTCAAATATTACGATTCGGAATGAAATGTTGAGCGAATTGCTTTTTGATGTTAGTCGGTGTTTGAGGCACGTCTGGCATGCAAATCGGCTATTGGGCAACGACATGCCGGACGACGCGTCTAAAATTGGACGTCAAACACCACAGTGTAGTGAAATAACATTGAAATGCCGCGGGAATCGTGGAATTCGATTAATCACTTTCACCTAATACGCCGTTAAAATTTGGACGTTTAGTTTCAGGTTGGCGTCCACGTGGGGAAAACCACGAATGCGGTTACGTAATTCTACGTTCGGCTACGAAACGTGCCTCTCTGAGAGGCGAATCCACATTGGGACACACCGATCTTGCGATACATGTGTTCCGATAGGCAAACGTTTTGCGTACAAAAAAGTTTTCCTCATCGGTATCATGACTTACGTTCATTGAGTAATACTTACGGTGTCCAGAAGCTCGATTAGTTTGGAGAAGAAGTACCACCAGGCTCCTCTTGACAACTGAAATAATGTGTGAAATTTAAATATTAAATTTGCACATAAATTTGTTAACAAAAATGATCAGATTACTGTCAGATCGTAGTCAGACTGTTTCCAGATGTTGCCAGAGTACATTCAAAATTTTGTTTTTCCAACAATAGTCTATGTAGAGTCTGAGTTATGCTAATGTGCCAGAAAAACAAGTTTTTTCCCGATTTTTTCCGGACTAAAATGATTCTAACTCCAGTCTGGAGGCAGTTTAACTATCATCTAGTAGTAGTCAGAAAACCGGACCATTTAGACTTCTTTACCATGCGGATAAGCAGCATATTTTTCAACTTACAGCAACTTGCAGTTCTCTATCCTCCAATTGCATCTTTTGGTTTGAACACCTTGAAGAGAAAAGGGTTCTTGGGTTGACGTGCATCGCCTACAAAAGAGAGATATGGGGATTGAAATAGGATAGAAATCATGAACTGCTGATAACAGTAACTCGTTATTTAATGGCTCCGTATGTGATAATTTGAAGTTTCTTAACGGATACCTATTGCTGATTTATGTCTAGGTCATAGTAACCTTTATTTACGACTGCTGGAGCAGAGGATACCAATTCTAATCAGAAGAAAACTATTAACCGGACGCGCGGTTTATTATTGCGATTTCATTAGATGACCTTTGTACATGGAAACGGCGAAATTGGATCGTGTGATTCTGATAGATATGGTAATCTTCGTCTGAGAATAGTCGGCTCTAAAACTATTGTAAATGTGGGGTACACGGTCTTCGAAGTTTTTTTCTGATCGCACAATGCGAGCGTGAAGATTAAAATTAGTTCGGTAATGAACTCACCATGGTTGCTAGCCAAATACTAAACAATACTTGAAAGGCGTTGTAAATGATCATCACAGTCTTGAGCTGGAATGCTGGCCTCTTTTCCATCATCTTTGGTCCGATTTTTAAAACGAATGCGAGGTACACCGCTAGGATACATAAAACTGGTCCAGGAGAACTCATTAAAAGCCACGTGTCCACCATTGGATCTTTAACAGAAGCATCAAGCGAATATAATTTTTTACAATTGGGAAAAGAACGTAAAAAATTGTCCAGGACAATCGCTTCGACAATGAATTACGACGTTTAGCTTTTAAATGGAATTGTGAAGAATTGACCATTTATTTCAAAGGTTTAATGGAATGCTCTGCTGCGTACAATTGTATTAATTTATGAACGGAAACTCCCGTACGGAAATTAATGTTTGAGCTGTTACAAATGAATTTAGTACCCCGTTAAACTCTAATTCATTTTTTACAGGTCAGGTGAAGTCGTTTGAATTACACGTCTAAACGTTTATGAGTTATACTTAATGTATCCTCTCACATTACTGCCCAGTGTTCGCGAGTGATAAAAGATTTATCAATTAAAATTTAGAGTTTAAAATAAGAGTCTTAATTACAATTAGAAAGCACCCATTCTTTTTAAACATATTGAAAATTTATAAAAACAGAATACCTGCGCATTTTCGTTAGTTTCAGTTGGTGTGTAATAAGTTACTTCTTCGATTGAAAAAAAAAAATTTTTAATAGTTTGTATACATGCTTCTGGCATGTATTAAAAATGTTCCTTTTATGAGGAACATTTTTAAAATACTGAAAATTAAATCCGCAAAAGGAATGATGTTTGCCATGAAGATTTTCCTCATTTAACGTGAATTTCGTATCCTATTATTATTCATAACGTGTTATTTTGGTATCTCGGCAAATAGTACAGTGACTGAAATAATTGAATTGAGATTATGCGCACTTTAAACAATTCAAAAATGGAGAAAGGTTAAGAAGTCCATAATTTTTTTTAGAAAATTCGGTAAAATTGAGTGGTAACTAGTTGTGTAATATATTATATGATTTCTACTGATTTTATAATGTGCCGTCATTATTTATGGTTTTTATATCGGCGATTCAAAAGAGTTTACCACATGACGACTTCAGACTAATTTGGGTTAATATGATCTATAGTAACACTTCATTAAAAGAGAAAAAGTGCTGATGTACGATGAGACTCATCATTATTTGTGAAAAGGGAAATTTCTATAACGCTATACATTGTTCAAAATATTACTCGTTTGTTAATAATTGTGTCAATCCACTTTTCTTCAGAGACATGAAAAATGTACAATCATCGATACGTAACCTTTCACATTTATTATAATCCAATTGTCAATTACAAATGTGTAATGAACGGATGAAATTCTTTTTAAAAGAATTCTGTGACGACAGTATATATTTTAAAGCAATGCCATTTATTATGATTTTAAGTTTTTTTGAGTATACATTTTCCGATTTTTGTAACATTGCACAATGGATTTGAAATAAACTATTTCTTACAATTAATAAAAAGGTACGATTTTTGTATCGTATCAGTCTGCTCTTTGAAAGAATAAGATATTTTCTTAATTATACTAATTTTCGAAGCAATAATCTTTAAAGTCAGAGTAGACATGTTATTATTAGTTATGAAGAGGTTTTCTACAAAGATTATTGTTGATTTTTTTAATAACTTATTTAGCATACATGACACCAAGCGTCAATTACTATTCTGTCGTTAGCTGAAAATAAGTATAATAAAGTTCGAAAGTCATCCCTGATTTATTTGCGTTTACGTCGGAAGTATGCTACCGGGACAACATTTAAACTAATGCAAAAATTTACGACAGTAATTTTTGTAATCTGAAGTTTATGTAGTTTGAAAAATACTGTAGTAATAGATGGTTTCTTTCCCGCACCCATTTACACGTTCCACATATTTTTTGTTGAACGATTGTGGACCAGAAAGAGGCACTGGAATTTTCATTTTACCTTTATTTGTTTCCAAAAGTTCGTTGTAGTTGCTCACAAGCATATTCAAAAGCTTCGCCATGGTGCTGCTTAAAGTTTACGTCTGCCTAGGAACTGAAAAGAATTAATTTATTCCTTATTATGTAACTCATTGAAAAATGAAAATTAAAAATCTACGCAAAATGAAATAGTTTAATATAAACTGAGAGACATTTTTGTAATCATTTCTAGAATTTCGTATAACCGTTACTTGAAAAATTTGACAAAATGAGTTTTCCCTTCATTACTAAAGTTTTTGTAACGGTTACAAAAAATGTTGGATAAACCATTCCGGACTTTTGATAGGAATTATTTAAACAGTTACAAAAACTCTGGTAATGAAGGCAAAATTCATTTTGTCAAACTTTTCCCAAGAAATTTCTCTCAGTGTATTTTACGAAAAGTTTGAAAAAAAATGAATCTTATAAAAATAATAAAAACGACAGAAAGTACCAAGTTACTGTCAAATCTGCCATAATTATAGCAATAAAATATAATTACAATAACTTAGAAAACAATCTGTTCACTTACAATAAGTGTATTTTTATAACGGAATTTCAACTGATACATTTCAAAAGTCACGCACGAAGATCATCTCCAACGGTAGGAATTTAATATTATGTCCTTGACCCCTTTTCCGAAAGTATCATTTCTTCGTAAAATCTCGTGAAGTATACTATCACGTGAATTTGCGTTATTTTTTTACTTACTTTTCCGAAACTGAATCTACCCTCAATGAACATTGAAACGATTTTTACTTAGACATAATATTGTCAAGTGCATAATGAAGCCGGTATGGTAATATTCACGTCACAAGTAATTAATTGAATAATTACAATCATTAAATCAAACGTAAAACATTTAAAACACGCAGTCATTCTCAAGACTCACGAGATGTTGGACTTCCGGTACCAGGCCCTCGAGAGAATGGACCCACCGAGAAACACTCCCGGTAACTTCAACGCGGAACCTTCACGAAGCGAAACGTGTAACCGCGAACCCAAAACTGACACGATTCAGTTCGAACCCGAAAGTAAGAAGAATCAACTACTCGTCGATTCCAGTCAGCCCCTTCCCTTCCTACTCGACATCAGGAACCTTTCTCATTTAGTTATCTGGTGTAATAATAAAGATGTGCTCGGAATTAATCTTGTTCAATAGATTTTCAAATTTTCATTAAGAATTTTGCGAATCAAATACTTTTCTAGTTAGATATTTCATTTTCAATAATATTTTAATACATTCATAAGACATGCAAATACCATTTTAGGTAATTATCAACAAAATACTGGTAAATGTTTCAATTACCTAAGTAAAAATCGTATTTCAATTATACAAGTAAAAATCATATGTAATTAGAATTATTTGATCAAGTTGTATTCGTTTTACGATTTGATTTTGACCAAAACCAGATCGGAAAATTATTTAGACTATTTTTCACATTTTAACTGCGATAGTAGATATTGGAATTTCATGCTGTAAAATCAATACAAGTTTTCACGATTTTGAAAAAATAAGCACCTTGTGTATAGTTCATTTTGACATTAAATTATGTTAACACTAAACGAATTCAATTAAATTCAGTAATATGTAAGGTAGATGATTCTTGTTTATATGGAAGATTAACGTGATCACCCTGTTGAAAAATACTCTAAAAATACTTAAAACTATCAAATACTTGGAAATTTATATGCATGTCTATATAGAAATTGGTTCGCCATGTAAAAATACATGTAAATTTAAAACATCTGTTGGATAAAAACAATATACATACTTATAAATACTAATAGGACTATTCCCACAAGTATTTTCAACAGGTTGATAGTCTTAAAACTGAATAATCATTTGAAATTATTGTGACAATAAAGTTATATGGGGATGCCTGCGATTAAGAAATGGAGTCATTAAATTCTGAAAATGAAGGGAATAGAATAAAGGTTGCAGTACAAAGTTTAATTAGAAAAAAACAGTTCGGTGAACTTTTATCAGGACAATAAAGAATCATTTCAGTATTCAAATTTTCATACGTCAGACCTACATATGTCAAGAAAAATTGGTATGCAAAATTGGGAAAGTTGACTGCACTGACGTCTTGATTTCCGTGATCAAAGGGGACAAATCTGAGGCGTTTAACTGTTTTCCAAATCGAAACTCAATTCAAAAATCAATCTTAATTAATTAACCTGAAAATTGATACAATTGAAGGTCAGTGCAATACAAAATTAGAAATAATTGTTCTGCATACAGTTTGCAACATGGGAATCATTTGCGCAATGTGAATCAATGAAGAAAACCGATTATATGTAGATTCAATTGAATCCGGAATTACGAAAGAGATTGACAAATGGGATATTTTTAGTTTTGTTGAAACTGGTGTTAGTCTTCGTATTGCGCCAAATTTTATATTTAAGATATTTAGTCATTTGAATGGAAAACTATATTATATAAAATGTATAATTTTTCGATTCGTCGAATTGTTTTACATTTCGCTGGGAAGCCGAATGACTCTTTAAGACAATCGCAATCAATACATTAGTTGTAATTATTCATGAATGACTAATATTATTTAACCGGAAAAAATTTGGATGAGATGTGTAAAAGACACCGCGCATTCCGACATTTACATAGACAAGCGATTCGTAACCATGAATTCTTGTGTTTTCGTGCAGCTAAATGTGCCGAATGATAAAAAAATCCGTAATTTTATTAAAGGTGGAAAACACATCGATAAATCTAATTTGTAAGTTCTTATTTTCAAACATGTTAGAAAATAAGAACTTCTTATTTTCGATATCTTTTTACAATTCCATGCAAATCATGGATGTTTCCTGCGAAATACTAAATGTTTCTATAATTTGGCAGTATTTGCGAGAATTATTTACAAACTACTGATAAGATATAGGAAGTGGCTAATTTCACCTTAAAACGCGATACGCGAAACGCGAAAACGCGATACGCAACGCGCGGCGTTGCAGCTTCTATTCACCGTTAATTACTTGGCATGTCCATTAACGAAAGTCAGGGCGACGTTTAGACCATAGGTTATGTTACTTGCCGTTGGAAAATGTCGTTCGAGGGGAAGCAGTCTCACAAAAGAAGATATGTCTGACATAGTCATCTATGACTCTTTTTTCGACAATTTAGTCGACTTGAATGTCATTAAGGATTTTTTCGATGAGCCTGGTTTTAATTACGTGACAGGTTTGGTTGAAGAAAGGCGCATGGTAGCAAAATATACCTGCACTGAGAAAACTAATTCGTAAAAGTGACGAAAAATTTGTACTCTTTACGACATATATCGTAAAAGCTACGAAAAATTCGTACTTTTTACGATATATATCGTAAAAGGTACGAAGTTTTCGCAGCTTTTATGTATTAGTTTTCTCTGTATGCAGTGCTTGCAGGAACTATCTATATGTTGCGAGCGGTGCCTCATTTGGTATGATTTTATCTGTGTCGGGGTGAAAAAAAAACCAAAAGGAACTTGGTTCTGTAATAAGTGCACAATGTGTAATTAAAAATTTTATATTTAAAGAAATGTTTAAAAGAAGGAAGAAATTAAAAATTGTGATAATTAAAAAAAATGTAATCTATCGTTATAGTAATATAATTTTATATCAACACGAAAATTGTTAAAGTGAAGAATCCACAGGGAGACAGAATTTCGGGACACCGCTTTAAAAATGAAAAACAATTATCAGTCAATGTTGACAAGCATTTTACTATTCGTTTCTTGAAATACAATGTTTATTAAATAATATAAGCTAGTTTATGTCATTTTATAGTGCAATATGGTTTACATCGGGACAATTTTGTATCTTTTTAAAAATTTGTATTGAAACTCAACAAATGTTTATTTCATCGCAAAATTCAGTTTGGCTTTCATTGTTTTGTTCCTTGTTAAATTTGGAAGCGATTCACCAGTGTATAATATTAATATATAAAGTTAAAATATTTGTAACTTCTACACGATTATACATTTTTGAAGTCGGACACGATGAATCGCTTCCAAATTTAATAAGGAACAAAACAATGTAAGTTAAACTGAATTATGGGTTGAAATAAAAATTTGTTGAGTTTGAATATACATTTTTAAAAAATACAAATTTGTCTATGGATACAATATTATTTGTGCATTATAAAATGATGCAACTTAGCTTATACCGTTAAATAAACATTGATGGATTTCTTGATGGATTTCCCACCGAAGCGATTCATTTACACAAAACCAACAAAAGCAACACAAATCAATAGAGAAACCCACGAAATAGAACAGAAGTAACAAATCTGAAAATGTCTAAAAATGTCTGAAAAAATGAAAACCTTTGAGAAAAGTTTGAGAGTTCCTTTGTCAAGATTTTTCCAAAGAATATTTCAGATTTTTTCAATATTTTAACGATTTTCATCAGATTTATATTTCATTATTTAGGGACATTCAATATTCAATATTCAAAACGTATGATTTCATATATTAAAAAATCGCGGCAAGTAACATAACCTATGGTAACATAACCTAAACGACGCCCTGGCTTTCGTTAATGGACATGCCAAGTAATTAACGGTGAATAGATATTGTTTTTTATCGATCGCATATAATTGTCATCTATCGCGAATGGATTATGACAATCGCATATTCATTCGGAGTCGCATATTTTTTTAGAAGCGGCAACGCCGCGCGTCGCATATCGCGTTTTCGCGTTCCGCGTATCGCTTTTTAAGTTGAAATTAGCCACTTCCCCAAGATATATCCGAATTTTATCCCGGGTTACCTATTCAAGATATTATATCAAAGTCCGCGGCAGCGACCCGACGAAGCAAGTTTTTTATTTTATATTTTTTCTTTTTTTTACATTTTTTACGAATTTCAAGACAATAATTTTTGGCAATGTAATAAAAAAAATGTATTGGAAAATTATATTCGTTATGTGAAGACAAGAAATAAATTTCTTGTCTTCACATAACGAAAGAAAAAAAAATTTATTTTTAATAAATTTACACTATTGACGAATTCAGTCAGTTATAAACTATTTTCGATTTCGTTTACAACTTTTCCTTCGTAGATGAGATCGAGATATCTTCTTATGATGCTTACATTGCATAGACTTGAAGATTACTACGTTGAAATATAATCAGATAAATACAGTCTGATTTGTTGAATGAAATGAAACAATCGCGAATGTACGAAAGTCAGAGTGACGATCAACCACTGAGTAATAAAAATATGTAGCATCATTCACGGGCTAGACCAAGGTTACCCGTAGTAGTCATCCGGAGAAAGTGAACACATTCTATTTTTCAGAAAGATTTGTAATAGAGACCGCTGTGTACCGTTACGTGAATTCTTCTATTTATGCATTTTTTGTCAGCCAATATAATCAAGTTGTCATCTCGATCTTATTTTTTACAATCTTAATACGAGAAGTTGCAACCGCTTTGGTAATTTTTCTTTAATCTAAAGCATCTTCGAAAACTCGTGACGCAATCCAGATGTAACGTGTGAAATGTGAAATTTTTTATTTTGCAATCGTTATGTCAGTGAAATGACATTTAGTATAAGTTTGAGGACGTTTTCTTTTTGACCGATTTAAATTAATTCGACTTAGATTTATAATTGTACTAAACAAAATAATTCGACGTTTTATTATTTCTCTCAATACTTTTTCTCATTATTAAAATTTGATGTTTCTTTATCGACATTACTTGTGTAATTTAATAAACACTTTCTTTAAAGCATTTCTTTTCATTAGAAAAGTAAAAGAGGCTTTTCTAGTAACTTTCGCAGATATAAATTTATGACAGTTAAACGAATGTGTAATTGTAATTGAGCAAATCCAAAGTCACGTAGAAAACGAAATCCGGTCCTTAAGTCACATACCTTCGGGCCAACGTTCAAAGTGGCACTACCAAAAAGAGTATAACGGCACCCTATTCAGGACCGCGAGTTTAATGGTATTTACTACACTACACCTTGAGATATATATGTGTTAAGGTGTTCTTGACCAACGAAGTAGGACATCGTCATGTAGTTTGGATGCCCCTTTCTCATACAGTTATGCTTCGGCCCGTCCTCGAACGATACGCTAAAAGAATGTCGCGGATATTTACATGCGAAGAAAGAGAAAATAAACCATACGGAAATGAAAACTCCATTCCCTATTACGTGCCTTATTTCGTAATCAATGATCATTACTATGCGCAATTATGAAATGTTAAATAATACGTTGTATCTTTGTCCCTAATTTATAACATTTCATCATTAACATTTTCTCGAAAAAAATATTCATACTGAAATATTTTTCAAAATTTCGTAAAAGTTGAAAACAAATTATTCGAAAACACTGAAATTTAATCAAAGGCAGTATGTTGGGTTACACAGGAAGTAAACATTACATAATAATTGTAGGTTGTATTTGATTTTCATGGTAAAAAAATTAGAAATTGTTTTAACGATGTTGATTGATTTGATCACGCCACTATGTACTTTCATGAATTATTAATTCGCGCATAAATTTTGACCGAAAGTAGAGATTAAGGTATTTTCATGAACTGTTAAAAAAGTAAATAGCATAGGTTATTTGCAAGACATAATTTTTTTTAAATTAAACAAAATTAAGAAAAGTATATACATTTTATTTATTCGGTTATACTTATTCATTTTTATTATATTTTTACTGCGTTGGGTTCTAGGAGAAATAATTATAATTTGAAAACTTGAATTGAGTCCAAGATAATAAACCGAGAATTATATAATATTGAAAAATTTATATCACAATTATATAATATTGAAGAATTACTTAATATTATTTATTAATAAAGTTTATTTTTTAAGTGAAAACTGATAATCGACTTAAGGTTTAAATTTGTCGAGATGATGCAAAGGTATTCAATCAATTCGTCTCGGCTTGCGAATGTCCCAAAAATTGAATAATCCACCTGTCCGTATCCACTTTGAAAGTATACCAAGATTCGTATACTTTCAAGATCTCGGAGATGATGTAGCTATTAAAACTCCGCGAGTATACTGACTTTCTGGACCGATTGTCAAATTATAATATTTTTTGTCTTATATTCGAGTGGATGTAATGTATCGAAATATTTTCGACTGTCGTACGACCTAATTATGCAATTTTTCAATTAACATCTTAATAATAAAATGTCAGATTTGATATGTGAGAAACAAATCTATACGCGATTTGTTGACGAATGTCGTAGTAGAATGTGTTGAATAATATTTTGTTGCATAAAACTATTCAACAAATAGTTAAGAAAAAATGGGGGAGAAAAAATGCCAACAGCAACAGCGTTCGCTGTTGAATCAACAGCGAATGTTATATATTTGAATGTATATTTTCATTTGGGTAAGTTGAAAAGATGTTATCTGATATATATTTTACTCAATTTCAATAACATAACCAGACATGTGTCGTTTTGAAGGAAAAGTAGGTTAAGTGCCCTTTTAAAATACATACGGAAACTGAAGTTCAATTTTTGCAATTTAAACGTAATGTTTCACCTTAATTTTACATTAGAGAAATATTCCCCAATAGAAATAAAGAAGATCTATATAGAAATGGAAAAGTTTACTTTTAAAACTTTAAACTTAAATATCCCATAATAACAAAAAAGTTAATAAAATTAATAAATAAAAACAATAATAAACAAATCGCCAACGATTGATTTTGTTTAATGTTTTTATAATCATTATTGTTTATTATATTTATACATTTATAAAAGTCTACTACCAACATTTATATTGTGGTAATCGTTATCAAAATTCACACTTCGTAATCGGGAATTATCAATTAATACTTTATGGGAGAATGCGCTCGCTTGTGTGTGTAAAATGTTACACGCATCGAATGAAGTAATTTCTTTTTCCGATGAATCGGAATAAACACAACATTATACATGGAAAAAAAATTCGAACAAGTAAACGTCAAAAAAAAAAAAACGTTTACTTGAATCAGGTAAAAGTTTGACTGAATCAACTAAACTGTGGAGTTGAACTAGATTTTTTTCGTTTACTTGTCTTCAATTCAGGTAAATATTTACTTGAATTAGGTAAACTTTTTTTCCGTGTACACGGAAGGCGCGAAATTAATGTTAGTGGAGGTGACAAGACGTTCTTTCATAAAGGGTTTATATACAATGTAAATCCAACATTGAGATCGCAATGTAAATCCAACATTGAGATCGCAATGTAAATCCAACATTGAGTTCAATGTAAATCCTAGAGCCGAAAATCTAACACTAAACTCAATATTAGTCAAACATTTTTGAGTTAATATAGAGCCAAATGTTAGCCTAACTACTACTTGTTTTCCACTTGCATCGTTACAGAACAATATATCTATCATATGAATCATATGCGAATAATATGCATACATTTTATCGGGCGCAAATACAATCTTGTAACGACCTTGCAACCACGTCGTTTGAATACGTCGTCTGACGACGTTGTAACAACGTCATTTGACGGCGTCGTAACAACTTTGTTTGACTACGTCGGAACTACGTCATCTGACAACGCCGTAATTACGTCATTTGATTCCTCAAGTAGAACCGGTCGTACGAAAGTCGTTTGACAACGTAGGATCAACGTCGATAACTGAAGACGGATTCCGACGTAGATATGATGTTGGCAGTCAACGTTGTTACGGCGTCTTCTGAGAACGTCGGTGATTTACAGTCGTTCCCGCGTGAAAAAAAATCAGTCAGGCAAGAGTGCGGCAAGAGTATGGCAA
>JABFPB010000313.1:0-43471 GCA_022817645.1 Ceratoteleas bidentatus
ATGTGAAAGTTAACCAATCAAAATGAAGAACAATATGAGGCAATAGTTCTGATTGGTTATTTTTTATACCAGGCGGAGTGAAAATCAACACCGAACTCCAAATCCACACCCGACTTTTTACAGTGTATTTAATACACTCAGTGTAATAAATATCTACATGTATGTTTGGTAAAATACGACTAACCGAAATTTTGTTGAATAGGTAGAGTTTTGGTAAATTTAACTCCTCATCGATTCAACCAATTTGCTATTTTATTATCACGATATGAAATGAGACCAATACAACCTTGTCCCTCATCTATACTTTAAAAAAATGGTCATCTTACGTTAATAATATATTCCGATAAAGTCATCGACAAACCGAAATAATAATTTCCACTGACGGTTAGACGATCTGTATTTCCATAACCTCATTTCTGATCACGGTAGCCAGAATCCGGTAACCGGAATTCCTCTCACGCGATATTTGATTGGATTTTCCGGAAATGGTTGCCGAATTTCATCTACGGCGACTGGATACTTTTCAGAGTGTAAATGCGTTCAAACTACAAAATTACCTCAACACATTCAATTCTAACCTAACATAAACATTTCATATTTCCCACCGAAACTTCGATAAAAAGCACAAAAAATCCCGACTTTTCGCGTTCCCCCACACAAAATGTCTCCCACCGTACCCCGCAAAATCGCTCGACCGCTCGTCGTTGCCTAAAGCGGCATAACGCGCGTGCCGATCGAAAAATGGGCCGCCATGCGAGAGCGCGCGTCGCCGTTCCGCCGGATACTTCTGCACCTTTCGTACGTGCGCGCATCGCGTACTAGTGCGTCTGAGTTAGTATGCAGTCGCGAGCTTCTGCGTCGGTTCTGCCGTCCTGGTAGGCCCGGTGGACTTGCTCTTGCGCGTATGTGCCATATACGTGCACGCAAGCGTAACTTGCCTACGTACGTGATGCGCGCGGCCTTAAGCGATCGCGCCAAAGACAAGGCACCACGCATTCGTTTCCACGCGGTTGCGCGACGCAGACGGAGATACGCATCGCGCCGCGCCAACTCCCGTATTGACATTTCTGTGTGTATTGTGCGAGACTATGTAGACGTCGTCGCTGAATTTCAGGATTAGGAGCGCAGAACGCGGCGCCGCGTTTGTTTAGATCGCGAAACAATTGACCGCGCGATTTCTCCGGGTCGGCAAATTGCGCGGAAAATGCCCGGCAAATCGCGCGCGTAAATACGAAATTTAACGCCGCCACGCGTGTCGCTTAATTATGCGCGCGGCTTATTAATAGAAAGCGCGGCGCCGAAGGATTCCGGCCAAAATAAGTATATTTGCGGACGCGTGCGAATTACATCTAACCGATCGCATTAATTAGCTGGGGAAATTAGCATGGACTGGCTGCCCGAAAAATGAATCATAATGTGCGACTGATTATTCATTTGGGCGCATCAATATTCAGTCGCGTTACTTAACACGTCATTAATAGAAAATTAATTATGGCCGTCATGAAATATTAATGGCTCTGAATGTTCGGCGTTGCCCCGAAACAAAGCCGGCCGCTCGAAAAAGTGGTGTGCTTCCGGAATTGGGGATAGCGGAGGATTTTGTTTGGTTAGGCTGGCGTCGGGTTTGTCGTCGGAGAGAGCTCATTTTCACGGGATCGGTGCAATTAGGCGTGAAGGATTTGAAGCGCGCGAAGGAAAAGGAAAAGTTTTTCGCGGAGACGTGTAACGAGGTGTAAAGGCATTTTGCAACGTTGCCGCGAAATGTCAGTGGGATGTTACTGAATGGAGCGAATTAGCCGCGGCAAATAACAGTACCGCTAGGTGATTTGTAATATAGTACTTATCAATTAACCGGCAATTACAAACACGTTATTTCTGCCGCGATCGATAAAAACCACTCGACGCCACTAATCGAAAAAGAGGGAAGTTTTTTTTTGCTGCTTGTTAACAATATCCAATACGAAGTATTGATTACTTGAGATTTTTTATAGAGATTTTTGCAATAGTGTCGATTATATCTGTACATTTATTACTACATTAGTTAGACTGAGAAAAGCATATCGTACAATGTATGTATTAAGAATTAAGGAGATGTCGAAAGTCTGCTGCAACGGAGTAGAGTCTTTTTGAATAAAAACAATAGTAACGCATTATTTTAAAATAATCAATCACAGTGCTATTCTATGCGAAGAAAATATATTAAAGGTTTGAAAGATAATTTTCAACGAAGAAATGTGGCAAAAACTAGTTTTTCCCAGAAAACGTTAAATTTCCAACCTCGAAATCGAAAGTTAACATTTGAGTTCGTTGTGTAATAAAGAGAGGTACTTTCGAAATGGATTATCAATTTCGAATTTGCTATTTAGCTAAAAAATGTCTTTCGTTGAAAATCGCGATTTTGACACCCATCTCGTAAGTTCTCAGTTGTCGAGTCGTCCGAAAAAAGTGCGGCGACGTAACAAAAACGCGCCCGCCAGACAAATTTCATATGCTCATTAAGCGGTCCGCTCGAAGTGTCGGCGCAAAAAACGGAATCGCGCCGTTTATCTTCGTGGCTCTTCGTGAGCGAAAGCAAAAGCGCCGTTCAACTGTATCGGCATGCAAATCGGCATCAACCTTGAAAATGTTTGATTTGCGCGACTACGTGCGCGGTATCTTTGCGTGTCACGTAAACCGAGTCAGCGTGTATATGTTAATTGTCAACAAAGGCGCGCAGAATGCGAAGGAAGTCGAAAGTGTTGTCGAGTGCATGCATTATTCCGGCGTCGCGATCGTCCGATGAAGTTAGCATTCCCGTCCGATTCGTTAAATAGTCGCAACGCAGGAGCGCCGATCGAACTCATTAGGGACCGCGCGCTCGCACGGAATATCCGATTGGTCGCGCCCGAAAACTGGTCGCTCGCATCGCAATGAATGAGTGCCCGGCGTGGACATTCAAATCACGCACTTGTCCGCTCGGCTGTCATCATAAATACATTACGGCGTGCATTTAACTTTCAAAAACGATAACTTTGTCCGAAGACGCGTCTATTTAAATCACCCCCGGGCTTCTTTTATTCCTTGTTATCTCAGGCTAGACGCACGGTATTGGGCAAAATAAACATCATCGTTCCTTCCAGTCCGTCTTGATGAATTAATCGAAGATGATGTGGGACTTTGCGCGTGATTCGCTGATCTTGAACAGAGGGGACATAATTAGGAATTTCCATGTCTCAGTACCTTTTTGCAATTCCAGTCGTATGCCGGCTAAAAAACCATCTGAATGATCTTTAGGTTTCGGTTAGAGTCTCGCCAGAAAACTATATACAAATGATGCAAAAATAGCTAGTGCAGATATGTTGCGTTTTTTAGTTGAGCAAGGAGGATGTCATGAAAATGGCTGAAATCATGGAACTTTATTTATGCTTTTACTTTTACAGCATAAACTTTGTGCTGGAATTTTTTTTTCGCGAAATCCCAGTTTAAACTCGGATAAGTGCTGTCCGATCAACAATCCGAACTTGTAAATTCGCGTGAACGTTTGTGATCAACAATCATAAATTACTCAGAGATAATAGCCGGCAGGACAGCCCACACACCTCACATTACACGCGTGGCTGGATCGCGACGAGACGCCGCAATAAGGCGCTTTTTTGCGATTCGACGCCTGGCTGCCGCATCATCCGCGCGCCGATTTATCGATCTGCTGCTGATTGATTGGCCGTTGTCGCGTCTTATTATCGCCGACAAAGTCGACACAATCGTCGTTCACCGTTACTCTAATTAATAAGCGCTCGCGCGTTTTTCGCGCGAGTAATTACACGCCACTTTTGCGCTTTTCACTTTAGTCGACATAATTATGTAATTACGCGATACAGTTATTAGGAAACAGCGTCTGAAAATGTTTCCGTCGATTGCAATTACC
Organism: Ceratoteleas bidentatus; assembly: GCA_022817645.1. NCBI lineage: Eukaryota > Metazoa > Arthropoda > Insecta > Hymenoptera > Scelionidae > Ceratoteleas > Ceratoteleas bidentatus. The sequence goes on from JABFPB010000313.1 coordinate 3,905, forward strand.
CGCGTGGCGCAAAAATCCGGTGAATATCTCATTAGCGCAATTAAGCCGGCCGAATGAAACGCGCGCAAAAAGCGATCTGATTGATTTCACACATACGCGCGGGGCGTAATGCACGCGGGAAAATGTGCTTTGAATAAATTTGAATAAACTAATTTCGGCGTTCCGAGTGTCGCGGCAGCTTGTAGTTCTGACCAGATGTTCCTTTATTTCGACGCGGAGATTGCGAAAGTCTAAACTGCCCAGTTCATGCCCCATTTAGCGTAGAAACGCCGCCATAGCTACTTTAAATGTGCCGAATCGTAATTCTATGGATTATCCAATAGCGGCGGAACAGCTGCGTTGATCGGAGTTGCCGCCACCTACGAGTACGCACATTCAAGATATTTGAAAGGTTACCGCTCGGTTCCTCGTGGTCTTTTTGCTTCCGCCGATTCGTCGCTCGCTAAATGCGAAAAAGTCAGAAGGGTCGGGGAGAGACGGGCTAAAGACGGAATATTGGCCTTGTGGTCAAATGGCTGGTAATTGGTGTATGTTAATGTATCGATAATATTATTTTTTCGCAACGCTCGGGATGAAATTCGACGCTTCTTGAATGAAGAAATGATAAAGGCAATCTTCTTGCGACGTGAGTTATTTATTTATTCGTCCGTTATGTAATAAATTTAATTTTTGCAAGCGAAGATGGTCAGCGTAGAGTCATTAAATAAATATAAAAATATATCCGCAAATTTCTTTCTTTTCTTTTTCATCTTATGATGAAACGCGAATTTGTTTTATTTACGATTTTCTTCATTACAACAATAATTTGAATTTGGAATACGAAATTAAACTACAATCGATGCTGATTGACAAAGATGAAAAACATTCACGGCGAACATAAAGAAAAATTTATGTCAACTTTTTTGTAGAAAGCTTCCGTCAGATATTTTACTGTTAATTTAAACATTTTGACGACGTCACTTTTGAACAATTTGCGTTTATGGTGATCAGCATGGCGTACGGCTAATGAAAGGAATAATATTATTGAAGACCGGGAACAATGAATAAAATATAACTAAAACAAAGCACTGAATGCAGATCTGAAACGCGACACCGGCGCAAATGTTATTCCGATTTTTACATTTTAATGATATCACAACAGAAATAAACGCGAATGATCGAAAGCCCCGTACGCAGCCATTACTTTTAACACAGCCGAACAGTGTTTTTAATTAAACAAAACCCGCGCTAATTGGCGGACGTACGACGCCGCCGTAACAATAACGGGTAAAAAGGCTGAAAGCATCGCGGCATCTTTGTCCGCGGATCGCGGCCTCCGATCGCTCTGAGTCGTAATGATTCGATTCAAAGCGACTCGAAAACTGGTTACAATGAAATAATTGCTGTGCCGAGTAAGGCACAAGTTCGCGGCCTTCGCGTCTCGATTTAATATTTTTGCCCGCAGCCGGTGGAGCAAACGAATTTACCTTTGCGTGCGAAAATACAGTTTCCGTCATATCGTAAATACGTTTGCGGCAATTTTCCGGTTTTCCTCTTTGCGTGAATTTCATATGCTCTCTTCATCGACGCGCGAGCGCCGCGCGTGGTGTGCGCGCATAAAAGTGAATCGATGTGTGCTGTACAAACAGCGCCCCGGGTATGTTTTCCGAAACGGAAAGACCCTCTGGTCGGACGTTTAGTCGAGTGCATACGCACGCTCATAACGTGCGACTGGTGTGTTGTGTTTTTAAAGAACGCATGTTGTATCCGTACACACTTGTCGACGACTACCGGATTCCAGCTCCCTTTCCGTTCCGTTCCGTTCCTTTTTTGCCCTCTGCTCTGTTTTGAAGTTCACATTCACTCCGTATAACAATTCGAGGGAGACCTAAGGGTTGCCGCGCGGCCGCCTCTCTTACCATTATTTCGCCTCCGATGGCCTCATGAATTCGCTGTTTTAACCCTGCTTTATGCAGTTCAGCGTCAGTTTACCTATGTTTTGTGACAGCGGGGATTACGCTGTAATAGGATTATGTTTTACGCACATTATCATTCAATAAATGATGTTGTTCGAAGTTTAATGCTTTGCAGCAAAAAGTTGCCGCAACTGGTCCGCTAGCCCGACATTCATCTGATCACTTTTGGGGTCTCGTTCAAACAAATCAAACACAATTTATTGGGGATAGATAGTCACAAAAGATAGACTTACAATGATTGTCAGTCTATTTGGAAAGAATTGTTAGAAACATTACACACGCAAACATTTTTGTAACCGTTACTGCAACATAAAAAAAATTGTAAAATTCAAGTATGTATACTTGACAACAGATTCAAATATGTATAGATTAATTTTAAAGGAGAACGGTGGAAATAAAGTTCGAATGTAGTTACAGTAGGCACTGTAAATATCGATCAAATGCATTCTAGTTACTATTTGTCGAAATGCTGAGAATACATTAAAAGTGTCCATTTACAATTTAACTGTAACAATTTTCAGTCGGTGTGTACAAATAAAGAATATATGCTTGATTTTTCAAGTTTTGGCTACGATTCAATGGTATATACTTTAAAGAAGATGGTATATTTACACTCTTTTTTTTGTAGAGTAGAAAACTATGAAAAAAGTCAGATTTGCAATATCTTTTATAATAGTTACTAAAAAACTTGATTAAATGACTTCAGAGTTTAGTGCGAATCATTATAAAAGTTACGAAAACTACAGTAAAAAAATTAACTTTATCAGTATATAATCGTTACAAAAGGTTTATCTCAGTGTGAAATTTGTTATTACATTTTACGCAATGGAAACGACAAAATCTCGACTAATTTCACTTAGGTATTTTCAATGTTGAATTTCACGTCTAATTTCATCCTCGTATGCCGCATTAGACAAAATTTATTATTGAAAGGGTATCGTAACTTCTCGTCAAACAGCATTCGTTAAGTTTACGATCCCTCTGCTGATTGCACCAGTTACCTCGCCTATTAACGCCTTTTTAACCGAAAATAAACATCGTCCACCGGCTGAAATGTTCATTCGATTTTAATTTACCGTTTAATAAACACCGAGGCTCCGCGCAAAGTCAATATTTTTGCAATAACTCGGCCGGAATTGCATCGCCGAAATTGCGGCAATGAGGTCAAGCAAATTTAAATTAAGCGTCACCGATCCCAAGCTAATCGGCTGGCGATTTAATCTCGATCCAGCCGCGTCGTCGCGGAAATGCGAATACCGCGCAGACAGCCCGACGACAAATCAAACTCTGTGACAAAGTCCCGGAGACAATGCAAGAACTGGATTGATAATTGTTTTAATCAACTGACTCGGGTCGTCTTTTGCTCCGTAACAATGCAGCAACACTCTGCATAACCATAACTCAAACTCGAATAATTATGTTAATACACGCACTCTTAAACGAGTCGGTCGCTATTTGCAAAAGAAGAATCATTTGGCTTGCAAACCGTTCAACTTTGTATTGCGCCGACTCGATTAAATATTTGCGGCAACTTGTTTAAGAAATCGATACGCGACGCTTCGACGGCATTTGTTACCGAGCCGTCCGCGCAAACATGTTCGCGGGCTTTTACGGAATTGGCGGATTCTTGTTTGGCCGCGGGAAAAACACGGAAGAAAACGACGGCGGATAAATAAATATTCATCAACCCGATTGTTTACGCCGGACAACTTTTGCGCAGCGGAAGCATCTTTGTCGTCAAACAAACACGCAATCAAAAGCTTTTCAATTGACCGATTTTAATTACAATTAAAACGTGTCCGTCTGCCGAATTAATGGTGCTGCTGCGCCACGCTGATGAGTTTGTAATGGCATTAAAACTGCGCTGCGGATTTTATTGTTGCTGATTCTTATGATTGTCTGAATCGTATTATGCTGCAAAGCAGACGGCTCGTATAATTGACTCGTCTCGACGGACCAAGTGGAATTTTCTAACGCGTCCCTTGAGATTGCATAATCGCGAATAAACATAGGTTTAAGGATAATGACCCTTTACTGTGACGCGTCAATTACTGTATTTATGCATTTAAGCTCGTATCTTTAGACGCGAAATATAATGTAATCCGTTTCTTGATAAATGACGAATTCGAGTGTTCGTGAATTTGGAATTAACGTCATGCGTTGAACGCCTCCTAAATTTCAGCTGATCAACTCGATGCTAATAAATCGTCGAGATTATTGCCGAGACGAATCTTCGACTGTAAATAAGATATATCGCGTCTGAAGTACTGAACATGTTTGGAAGTTGGGGTTTGAAGAATCGGAAATCTTGATTTTTTTTATGTGGAGATGTTTCTCAGTTGTCGATGTATTCTTTTCTGGTAGATTTTGTCGTTATTTCTGCAATGTTATTTGATGAAAAAATGTATATGAATTTAGAGAATGAAAGAGGAAATGGAAAACCAAAGTTGAGATTGACAAAAATATTGCATATGTTGGCAAATTGAACTGAATGCTAGAAAAAACAGGAGATTCTCTTGAAATGCGTGTTCACAATTTTACCATCATTTCAAGCATAAAATTGTTAACTTGCTACTAATACATTATATGCCACAGAACACTTGGAAAAACAGGACTCTTCTAAATGAAACACTTAGAACTTTATTTTTCAACGTCTTAATTTCGTGTAAACATCAATCACGATTACGATGCGACCTCATATAAAAACATTGTATAGAGTATGGTGTTAATGTACTTTCTCTTTACCGACACCGTTAAGCGGTTGCAAGATATTACACCAAATCATTAAAATTGTATAATACAGTAATAATTACTCCGAGTGGTATTAAAAAACATGGATCATACCAGTACCGTTTCTTGTAATCCAGTAATCCAGTACACTGAGATAAAAAGAAAAGGATCCTGTTTGAGCTAGAAAGCTGTGATCTCATAAGCAATATTATCCCTGAGTTATTGTTTAATTAAACGATAATCTGCAGATTTTTTTAACGAGTATGATGCATTATACAATTAGTTCAAACTAGATTCGATATTCAAAAACATATTTAAATCATTACATATGATTCTAACTTAATGAGATGAAAGTCTTCTCCAAATATATTCAAATACAACGATTGAAAAAAGTATTATTTCATATCCGACATAAAACTTCTTCGATTTCCTTTGAGAAAAATGCGTACATACCACACCAATATTCATTAGCAATATTATACAAAAATCTCCAGGATTAAGCCTTATTTAACATGAAACTTTCTGTACACCAGTACTTGTATCATATATAAATGGTGTAAAGCTTGTATAATTTTACACAGATTTTTTCAGACATTTTTAAGATTGGGAACGAGCTTAACCACATTCAATCGATCGGATTTTGCAGGCGCGTCCATTTAATGCTTAAATATTAATCGAACACAATTAAACCGATTATTCAGACGCACATAATAACGAGCGCGTCGCATCTCGGGTTCTAAACCAAAGTTAATTATTATCTTAGTTAATTTGAATCAGGACTAATTAATCCTCGTTTCCTTGAGCCTCGGCGCGCGGATTACGAAAGTTTCATCAAAGTTATATGGCACGGCGTAACCCGTATTTCGAGCCGCGATTAAGATCGATCATTATCGACAGCGAACCGCATCAGCCGTACAGGTCCGAAAAATAACAACTTGTTTTGCAACTTCACGAATACGACGTGGTGAATCACGTCGTCCTTAATACGACACATTACATGGGCACTCCGCGATCAAGAGTAGGCGATACATGCCAGGCCTTTGCGAGCACAAAAGTCACAAGTTTTCGAGAACCCCGAGCGGATCCGAAACTCTCTTGGGAACAACACTTTCTCACAAATTCTCAATGATCCTTAATCGGCCGCCGACGTACTAAAGGCGTCTGGTGATATAACTTGTAAGACACTACTCGTCGTCATGTTGCAGCTAATAATTGAGTAATATTAAGATCCTGACAGTTTCAAGCACGCTGCGATGTTTGAGTGATGTACGAAACTTTGAACACCGTACGGAACAATGGTTCTTTCACGAGTGTCGAAATTGAAGATAGCTCGTAGGGTACGAAGATGTTGCCATTTTAAGAGCAGTGAGGGGATCAAAAGTGGCGATGAGGTCACAAAAAGATGATGGGTATTGAAGAAGAGAGAATAGATTGAGGGAAATGAAACAATGCTTTAATGAATAGAATGATTTTTTTTTTAATTTAAACATTTCTGTTTCTTTTGAGAGTAAGTAATTTTGGAACCTGTGTAGGTTTGTTTAGATATTGTTTACTCTTAAGTGTCTGGTATTTTTTAAGGTAGTATAGTATACTAACACACAAGAAAAACAATAAAAAAAGCAAATTCTAAGCCTAAATAAAAAATAAATATTTGTTAACAGTAATTTTCATTAAAGAATACAAAATAATAATAATCATTTGATTAAATATCATAGTCATTTTGAATTTTTGACAGTCATAGCTCATTGGTAATATCTGACGATATTACCAATTTCGTAAAATATGTTTCTTAACCATATTATCATTTACTAAAAAATAGCATATCACATATTATTTAATCATTAATAAAAACGAATATATTTACACGTGAATTCTTATAATGGTTAATAATGTTAATAATGTAATCGGTGTAATCAAACATATAAAAACGAAATATTCAAAAACATATATTTGCATTAGTGAATGTTATACATTTGCAATTAACGTTCTAGATAAAGTTTCAACTATGTTACAGAAATAAGATAACGTTTTTAAAACTTTTCATATGAATAATTATCAAAACATCTAAACAAATATGAATTCCAAACTTTAATCTCGTCGAACAGCTATCCCTAATAAAATTCCGCAAAACTTCGATAACCGACAGTTAATTAACATTTTAATTATTCAATTAATTTTTCATACATCGTTTACATAACGAAGCGTTCCCGTATGAAGCGATTTTTGCACGTCAATCAGATTTCATTTCAACGAGTACACCGTAATTTTTCGCATTCGTTGTTTTCATCACGAAAGACCAGCCCTCCCTTTCCCTCTCGCGTTATTTGTTTTGCTCTAATTATAGCGTATTTAAATGAAAAACTGCAATTGAGTCTGCAACGATCCGCTATATTACCCTGCGGAATGTGTAATATCAGAGCGATTGACAAATAATAGAGTTCCAATGTGTACTTCATTTTCATTCGCTCGAGTTTCATTTGCTTTCATGTCCGTTTAATCATATTACGCTTAAAAAAGCTGGCCGCGGAGCGAACGCCAAAGCGACATTTCGGAAATGCATAAATTATAAGACGCATGTTGTCACTCGGCACACAAATATCGCGATGTTAAGGAACAGCGCGACTGTCGCTATTCCCTTTTTCGCCCGCTATGATTAAAAAGTGACTGCGCCGCTATTAAACTTTCCAACTTAAATTAAGGCGCTTCGTAAAAATTGTCTCTTTCATAATTAAAACGTTTTTACGAGCGCGCGCAACACATTCGGTGAAACGCGGTGAATGTTTTACGAGGATAAATACGCGAATCTCGCTCGCATCTGGAGACGCATTGCCTGAGATATGTTGTCATTTGTATACACGCGCAAATGTGCGATAAGAACGACTGTCGCGCGCATAATAAACCCGTGAACTATGATCGTCTTATGGGCGCGCGAATGTGTACGTCTCCTGTAATGAACTGTAAATTTCTTAAACTCACTCGGCAACAGCTCGCGGTCGCGGAAATGAAGTTATTTCGAGACGATGGGAAAAGTAGTTGTTAAGGAAGTGAACATTCTTCGGAGTTGTTTTTCAAGTGATAAAGCAACTTTTTCGATTAAATTTATTTGTACTCCCGTTAAATTCAATCTTTCGCATCGGACAAAGTTACTGGGAAGGTATTTCTTAATATGTTTAATGTGAATGATGAAACTTCAGCGAGGAACGAGCAAAAATTGTGTCTAGTGGATCACGAAGCGTTAATTAATTTAACTATTAGCTGCTCGAGAGCGCTGCGCGGAATATTCGTTGAAGGAAATGTAACGTTAAATATGACAAGATTGCTAGAGAAGGGAAATTATAAAAGACTGGTCATGAATTTGTCTGTGAACGAAATATTTGTGAAAGTTTATTCGCATTTCGTTTCGGGTAATCGTTTTTATAAATATTTGATTTTAATGACTGCATTAGGTGAAATAATTATAATTGATTGCCAGCTTCGGCGAGTTAAATTCCGAAACGAACGAGATATGACTTAGAAACGGGAGATGATAAAAATTATGCGATCATTACCATTGTTATCAATGTTAATTCGCGAAGAATGTGAAATATTCTCTATAAAACCGAAACCTAAATTGACCTTCAGATAAAGATATCTACAGATGTACAGTTAATTGAACCTGACCATAAGTATATGCAGTGCAATTAATGGCCTTACTAAAATCCAATTAAGAATTTAATAGGTGGCCGTGAACTTAATGAAGTAGTAGATATTAATTCAATTTTATGGCAACTATAAACACCGTAACAAACATATCTCTGTTTGAAATAATTATTTTTCAATTGAACTATACGGGTTCAGCTAAGATATGGTAATAATAAAAATGAACGGAATAATTTGGCGAGCGTTAATTGAAAGTACGAGGGAATCTTTTCTACGGAGTAATGATAACAAATGCTAATCCCCCGGGTAACTGTGATTTAGTTTGAAGATAAACAGTAGAAACTATAAAATTAGGCATACCTTAGATATATGTTTTTCAGCTAAATATGCACTAATTATAAAACAGAAAATAAACATGTCATCATTTTTGTGACGACTTTTAACAGTAATGACATGAAACGAAAAAACGTTTATTAATTAAATAAAATTTGTCAAATTCCTCATTGGTGTAAGTGGTGTAAGTTAAAAAAATTTCATGTTATACGAATTACTTTCTTATATTTAGGTGAAGTACTTCCCATCTCAGAATCTCCGTACCTATCTAATAAGCAACTGATATCGAAAATCTCATCAGTTAGGTTATTAGGACGTCTTGTCACGCCCCTTGGAGTCTTATTAAATTCATTCTATCCAAAGAGCTGACAGATCGGTGGGATGATGAGGGCTTCCGCGAAGAGAAGGACATCTTTACTGACCACTCACCTTCTTAATTAACCTGACAGTGGCACGTCGAAAATTGCTACCCACGTTAATTTGTCGTTTTACATACAATAATTTTGATTCGGCTACCCTGTCATAAAATTGACGCCTGAGACGCGAAACACGCTATTGTGACTTCATAATTATAGCCAGATAAAAGTAAACTATAAGAGCGAAAGCCAGTACATGAGGGAAGCGCTGTAATTATGACGAAAGGAATTATATTACGGATCAAATGAAAATGACATATCAGTCAACGAGATATAACATTACATAAATTATTTCATAATCTAATTTCGTATATGAATTTCACGCAATATTATATGATATTCATTACGAATTGACTTAATTAATACAATTGGATTGATTGTATGGTTCACTTTTACATTTTAAATTTAAGACTATTATTAAGTAAAAACTCAAACTTTATAAAAACTTTATTCAACCTATAGCTGTTTTTGCTTGTGCTTAAACTGTTACGTAAAAGATGTTAAGTTACATTGTATAATAAGGAAAAAGTGATGTTATTTCTCTCCAGAAATGTTTAAATTATTTTGTTCTAAGATTCGAAGAACAGAAGATATCTGTATACATGTAAAACCGCGAAACTTTGTTAAATCTGTTATACATGAGACGGAACTTTGTAAAGTGAAACTTCAATCTTTGACCCACATGTTTGCGAAGTTCCGGCAGAATCTGACATGGAATCTTCGCGATACAATGTTCTGAAAAAGGTTAAACATTGACTTTTCAATTCAGTCCATTAATTCTAAATAATAGACCATTGAAAAATGTAACCAGAGATATAATTTCGTATTATCTTTTACCGTAAATTAACAATTGCCCAATTTTAAAAATACAAAACACTATCTCTGAAACTAATAAATCCGAACTATTTATATCAACTATCTGTTGTATGGCACTTATTCTCATACATAGAGTCCTATTTATGCAATAAATTGAACCAAATCGGAGAGGTCAAGTGCAGAGGCTGAGTGCCTTCGCGTGGCCATGACTCATGTGTAATATTAAAATCGCTGAAAATCCCATTAAGCCAAAATACACGAATTTCGGCAAACGGTGGATAAAAATATATTTCGCTAAACAAAATATCAGCTCTGGAAGTAAAACCCACTGAAATAATATGGTAAAAGCCTACAAAGCCAATATAATATTTAATTTCAAACACTTATACATTTTCTAATTATAACAGTTTTAGATAAAGCAAAAAATGCATTCACTGCTTTTACATAATCTCAGTTTAAATTATTAATAAAATACAAAACTTTGCGTTAGAGTATTGGAGTTACATTACTCAGTTAACATTTAGTATTCACAATATGCTAACATTAAACGGCATCTCAAAACACGAGGGAATTTGTGATTACAATAAAAAAGTTCATCGATTGATTACAAGGCTTTCGTGGAAACGTACACGATACGGGCGTGTTTAATTTATCGTTTGCGCTAGCAAACATATTCCGAATAGTTCGACGTTTCTCTATGCTTGGAGACAACCTTTATTACTTTTGCAGAAAATATGACATTGTTTCTCAGTAATGCATTTCCAACATCGTGGTAAAGAAAATATCCTCGGAGATTGCCTTACAGCAAAAGTTCTTATCAAAAATACATTAGGTTGCCAAATTTCCAATGTTAAATGAAAAACATTCTTTTTTCTAATTTCCTCAAGAAAATCTTGACAGTAAGTCATGTAGCGAAACATTTTAATTTTAACAAATCTCCGTGTAATTACACTTTCTACTTAGACTTTATCCTTCGAAATAACTGCGAACCGTCTGTGAATGATAAGCAGCGTGAATTATCCGTGTTAATAAAATCCACCCTCGTCGAACGATTTGTCAAAAAAGGCATTTATAACCAGCAAACGTAATTTTACAGCGCGTAATACAGCTCCGACATTGTCTAGATAGTCATTCTCTACTTACTCCGGGTGATTGAGCATAATCCGCGAGATTAAAGACAAAAGGAGGACAATACCGTTTAACTTGGGCTCTAATTCACTTAAAACTTTTCGCTTACTTTTCGCATTTTCGCTAATTGCTAACATTCGTCACTGCAATCCCTGACGATGAAGAATAATAACAGTTTCGACTTCAGAAATCACAATCGGCTTGAATTAAACATTTAATCATTTTACGCGACCCCATCGAAACTAAAGTATCTCGAAATACTTCTTTCAACGACTGCAACTATGCCCGTAACATCGCTTACTCTCTATTAATCACTCTAATCACGCTTATCACATTCTTCCCCGAGTTCTTCAACACATTATGCACGTACTCCATCAAAGTACCACAACCCCATATATCAGCCCAAAATTGTTGACGCGAAATTGCATGCTCAATCAGACTTTCCTAATCCCGTTTATTAACTCGGCATCGATCTTCCTAATGCCGGAAGAACACATCGCGGAGTATCGAGATGAAGAATTTATGGTTTTTGAGCGCAAACTCGGGTCGGATATTTCACGAAGGAGGATCGTTCGGGCGTGCACGGTATGCTTCTATTATTACTTCTCGTCTGGTAAACTTTGGGACCATCTCTCTTTCGTTCCTTCCTCATCTCGCGTGGCCAACTTGAACGCGTCTCGAGGGATTAGCTTCGGCGGGAGATTTAAACGTTCCGTGCAGGGTCCTGGCGAGGCTGAGACAAATCGCCTGAAATAAGGCTACAGATGCAAATTACCGGGGAGTTGAGCGTTTCTTTTCGATTTATCGCGGCACCCATTACTTTGCTCGCCGTGAAAACGCCGTTCGATTCGCGGAACATCTCAAAACGTTTCCCACCGTTTCATGTTCGTTTGCCTTAAATCTGACAGTAATTTTCAGCAATTTTAAATCACATTTGTGATTAAGTTTCTAAATGGTTTGAATTTTTCTAAAATTTTTATTTCTGAAATTTTAGAAACATTTAGACAAGCCTAATTAAAATTAATCATACGTGGCCCATATGTAAAATTCTAATATCATTTAGATTAGAATTATATTCTTTCGACAGTTTCATCTATGGACCGTATATCCTTTTTTTACCAGGGAATAGTCAATTACTTTGCAATTGACTTCAATTGTTAGTTACAAGAAAAAAATTTTACTTTGAAGTGACAAAATTTTGAAACATTTTAGTAGGTAAAAATTCACAAAGGTGCTGGGAATCGGGTTGGCGTGAATGTTCAGCGATTACGCGCATTCAAATTCGTGAAATCGACCCGTTAATGTACCGCACTTGTGATTCATTTGTTTGCATAACGGCACCTGCGGCGCAGGTAATGTTTTTCGCCGCGGTACGTTAATTGCGAGAGACTCTTTTAGTAATGAAGGTGTATTACGTATTGATGATATTTCACGCGTGATTTGCATAGCCGAAATAACACACGGAACCACCGGCCGGAATGTTTATAGCGAAAAAGGGCACTTTTCTCGCCACGCTTTCGACTTTTTCATTATAGGAAGTCGAATTGATTGGACGTATCCACGATTGAATGGCTCTGACTTATGGGCAACGAAGAGTGCGCGGACTGCACTTTGCGATTCTTTTTTCCGCACCGTGTCATGTGAAATTTTGCTCGCCATGAAAATGAATTATGCATAATTTGAGCTTCGTTTTATATTCAATCAATACGCTGCCGCTGTTAGGTCATGCAGAATAATAATACCGAAAATTCGCTGCGACTGATATTTCACGGAGCCGGGGTATTGTTGGAACAATTTTGTTCAAACGGAACCGGAAATCGGTGCCTGTTTTTTCGAGAAATTAATGATGATTAATGACGATGTGTTTGGTGCTTTTTTGTTCGAGTGAAGAACAGAAATTGAAAATTTTATTTTTTGATTACATTACCGTTTATCATGAGGTCCAAATATTTTTTTTGAAAGATGAATGCATTAATGTGTAAAAATCAGTTATCGTTCCAATTTTGAACTGATATTGTTTTTACACAAGACTGATGATGATGCTACGCATATATGCACTCATGTAAATACATATTGCAATGTCATGCAGTATCTGTATTACCATCCTGATAGAACATAACGTATTATATACATATATTACATGGACCTTATACATAAATTATATGTTATACATACAATATATGTATATTAGATTTGTGAACATATGAAGTTCTATCTTAGTCGAATTATAACAAAAATTTGCATCTTACCTAGCGAACGAAAATCATTAGATACCATTTAAATTGACCGAAAAATGAATGAGATTTTTGAACATTTTACAATTGGATTTTATCTGTCAGTACCAATTAACCTCGAATTCGTTTTAGGCATATTTTTGTTTTTCAAATCTATCGTTTATATCCGATACATGCTTTAACGCATCATTTACTTCAAACTTTCAATTGGTTTTGACCCATTCATCTTCGGACATTGAAAGTTCAAAAGTGAGGTTAATCTGGAGAAGCCATTAGAATTACAATTTCAACGATCATAAACCATTAGAAACCATTAGAAAAATTCTAATGGTTTCAATCGCGTCTTCGAAATAGTTTCTATTGGTTTTCGTTTGCTGGGTATACTGTTATCCGAATTTTAATCGTGATAGAACTGATGGAAAGTTTCCGAGCAAAAATTGCCACCAATAATTGTCATCATAAACACGTCGTATTACTGAATAGACAATTTTCGAACATCAAATATTTAAATAACGCGACGTATTTAAATTCCGTACCACCAAACACGATGGCGGATTATACCCGGATAGCTATAATTTAATCCGAATTTCCAGTACATACATACCCTGAGATTAAGATCTAACTTGATCTATGCTCTCGTGAACGTATAAAATCAAACACCATCCAACCTGAACAAGTCAATTCTCAGCAACGAGCAGTTTATTTTGCCCGTCGCACTTATTCAGCATCAATTTATTGAATTGCTATCAGAAATGTGGGTCACTGCGAGCCTGAACGGAACGTTAACCCATCAAATTATTTGGAGCCTGAGTTATTTGTGCAAACCTGCAACTTCGGCTAAGTTTAACTTGTACTGGAGTTAAGACACGTCGTTGAACAGTGGACGAATTCATTTTTGTTGCCCCGTTTTCGCCGCATTTTATTTATACGCCACTTAGGCTGCTCTTTTCGGTGAATTCGTAAATGAGCTATAGGTGGCGCGCGGCATAATGCATCGAATTAGCGGCTAACGAGGGAAGACCTTTGTGTCGGTTAACCGAGCTCGCGCCGTTCGTAATTGATCCGGTGTTAAACTCGTCTGGCTATGGTCGTTCGATTGGCAATCGTCTGTACGAATTCGGTGGCACTCGAAACGTTGATGCCAATTAGGCGAGCGCGGAGAATATAACACGTATCACAACAGTGGATTCTTCTGTCGAAACTCTCACTCTAATCAGTGATCGAACGGAAAATTGAATTTTACGGTTCGAGACGCATGACTCTCGTAACAACATGGGGCAACTGCACCGACGTAAAAACCGGAGACAAGCGATTCGCCAAATTCCGCCTTTCGCTGATGCAGTGCCAATTATCCGGATTCAAATATTCCATTAGTTGCGCTGTTTGGCGGTCGGTCAAACAGCGAAATAGAGAAAAACGAATGTTAATCGTTGTGATAAATGGACGACTGTTTTCGATTGGGAAGAGAAATTGTTTAATCGCGACATTGTGTCAGCTGAATAGATTGCGATCACAGCTGAATAGTACGAACATATGATCGGGTTGTTTCGACGATGTTTTGAGTTTATGAAAATAGATTTCATGTGAAATTAGTTTCATCTGATTTTTCGTGAGAGTATAATTGATTGTTGTTTTTATTATTAATACAAGCGTTTTAGACTTTATGGAGTAACAATAGAGTAACACTAAATAGCTTCATTTCTATAGCAGCAGATATAGATCCTATCACATTAATAAGATTCACAGGTGTGTACAATGAAGTTTAAAAAGCTTTATAATTAATTACTGATAACCTCTTTTTAAACACTGCGTTGAACTATCGATCATCTACTTAATGATAACGTTTCACACGTTCTATTTACAATGGAAGAGCTGTTTAAACTTTTAACATAGTTTTTGCCATATCATTTAGATTCACTTAAGGTACATTACCGGATATTTCTTGCTTCGCCTGCGAGAACAAACAGTGATCCCAAGTTAATTAAAGTTAATTTCTTATTGAAACTAATTAAATTTGAAAAGTTACATTGGAATTACAGTTTCAGTAGAACACAATATATGACTACAGTCTCGATAACAAACTCCGAAACCACACTAGGAACTGACTTCTGTTGATTCATGTAATCGGAATTCAGCGCGTTTATTTTTATAACTTATAGGTTGTCCATTTGATTGCCAAGTTTAAGATGTCAGACACTTTCGTACGTTCTCGGCTATCTCACTAGAAACCAGATTGGCTGAAACAAAAAACGTCTATTTCTCAGTTTCATTATTATTATCTTCCGTCATCCGTCGTCTCGGAGCTTTGTCTATAATTGAATTTGGTCAGCCGCCTCGATAAGTCAAATAAGAATGAATACACGCAGCTTATAAAAACGTCCGACGGGTGTCACGGGTTCCCGACATTTTCTCAACTTGATACTCATTCGGACGGCGGAGATTGATTACGCCAAGTAAAGTAATTTCAAAGCAATCTCCTCCAACGCTTCCTTCGTTCGGATGAACAAGACGAAAACGGAAAGAAATTACACTCAATCTAATCGTACTTATGTTATTCCTTTATTTACCAGCTTCTCGGCAAATTGACGGCAGTCGCGAATTAGGTGCCTTTTTCGGCAGCATGTTTCGTCGAATCTAAACTGACCCGGTGTTTTTCGGACGATTTCACGCGTAACCGCAAAACAAGGTGCAAAAGCAAAAGGAACTGTTTCGAGTTGTAACTCGCGGCGAAAATAGATGTCGCGATGTGGGTAAATTCTCGCGAATTGCGCGCACTCAAGTGCCAAGCGTGTTTGCGTGGATTCAGGTTTCGCGCGTATCCACGAATTTCGGTTTAACGATTTCTGTCCCGGACTCCTACTGATCCGGCGTCTGCCAAGGAAAACACCGCCAGTCAGGTCGATTAATCTTATAACCATCGTCTCGAAACCAGACGACGAGCGTGTATTTCGAAATCGATCGTGCTGAGCTAAGAAAAGAAGTCTGCATACATAAGCGCGCTTTACAAATCACGTTATCGGGGATTGTACACGAAAAATAATCGATTTCATATATTATGCTCACGGCAGCGAAAATAGGCGGCCGGTTTATTAGATAATTTGTACCACGGATAGGTGTAACTGATTGGCGTAATAACATACGCGAAATTAAATTATTTCAAGAAATTAAATTATTTCAAAATGTTGATATTGAAAACACTTATGTTTTAAATCGCAAAAATCGCTTTAATTAAATCCCATTCGGGACTGTTTTGGATTATGCTTTCGACGTAGAAAATATTAGGCTGGAAACATTCTGATGTCTAGGATATTGCTAGATAGTAGCTAGATTGATTAAATATTATTGCCAGACCGTTGCATATAACCAAAGTCTCGACTAAGTCCCCATTGTGTCTGAATCTCGATTTTATCCAGAGTGTTGCCAGACTGAAAAAGTCTGGAAATAGTACGGAACAGTCAGGCTACTGTCTGGCCATAGTCTGGATGCCAGACAGATTTTTCCTACGTTATCTAGTTACGGAGGTGAGCAATGAGTCGTAATAACACAAATCGGAAACGCGAGGAAATTACGCAGACGCATTTCCACTTTTTGCGCGCGATTAACAATCGCAATCGGGATCCCCGGTCGTCGAGCCGTCGGATCGAACGGCTGTTCGCGAAATTTCGAGTCGCTCTCTTAAAGGGTAGCTTGTCATATTGCCTACGCGCGCGAACGTCGTCACTTCCGCGGAACTGATAAAGTTCCGCGGCAAACAGCAGACGACGTAAAACGCTGTAACGCAATACACCGGCACGACGGGAATTGCATTGACGCGATCAATCAGCGAGCACTTCTGGCGTCTAATTTCGTAATGCACTCGAACGGAAAAAGAATAAACGCGCGATGCATCGGGGATTCAATTAATTTGTCCCGTGTTCAATTAAATTCGCGCCGTAGTTAAAGATTGCCGGCAGAACTTGCGATGATGGCACATTCGCGATTACATTGACGGAGAGAGGTGACTCGGAGCACCGTTTCGATTACGATATGGCCGTTAATGAATCGCGACGGGTTTTTCGTGTGCGGACTTATTAATAGCGGAATTGTTGATGACAAGTCGCGGCAGCGTCACGTTAGCTTAATGAGCCGAGTTTGTATTTATCCACGGGACATTCGTGACAATTGTACTCCAGTTGTACAACAAGGCACGTATTATGTAGGACGATGTGTTTCAAGTCGAAATGGCATCTGCCAACGGACATGCTTCGTTTGATCTGTAGTTACTAATATATAGCATATATACGTAGACGCACGTAGCTTGGGGAATTAATTGAACGGCGGCATATAACAAGTCGAGCGTAATACGTTGATCAGCCTCACTGAGATAATGGATGGTCAGATAATAGATGAACAGGTTACACGTTGCTCGTGTTAAATTTTGATCGCGGTTAAATAAAGTTTATCATGTTTAACGGTTTGTATTTATTACTCAGACTAGTTTGGCTTGGGCTCTTCTTGGGTTTCAGATGGGATGTTATAGGAATATCGAGATTATGGTGATGATTAAAAGGAAAATGGATTTTTGAATAAAATGCATGTGGCTATCAGAAACAACAATCAGAAATGTTGATATTCGCGTTTGATGATTGTGAGATGCTTCGTAATAACATATTAAAATTTATTTACACATCGGCAAATATTTTTTATTCGATATTTCAATGGATATTTACAAAACGTAATTCAGCGCAATGGAAACATTGTTTGCAGTTTGCGGTGAATGATTAATAGAATATAACTTAATAATCAGTTTTCGATAAATAATCATGAGACAGCGGCGCGGTTAATATCGAACTGTGGAGTACATTAACAATATTCACGGTGCTAAATAACAATTTATAAATGAATATACGACATGTATAATGGCTTTTTATCGCACATTTCAACGATTACTCATGATGCATCACTGTCCATCGTGCATTCGTCGATGAATATTTATGAATTCTCTCGGTGATTAGTATGAAAATTCACATCATCGCCCTTCTTTTCATTTAGATAATTTTTAATAGTCAATTATGCTTATTTATGAAACAGTTCTACTTCTGCCAACGCACTTCTTCAAAACAATGTTACCCACTTAAACGGCTGACTAACATGAATCAAAATTTTCAGATCAATGTCGGAGGTGCCGTGCCATCACAAAAAGACTGAGCCTGCAAAAATACTGCAAGAGAGATTATGGTAAGTATACCTGGTTGCAGAAGTAAAGTGTTCGCCCCGGAATAATAAAGATTACAGTAAGAGCTGGGCCTGCAGAAAAAGATCAAACTAACTAAGTAATACTACTACAGCCCGATAATCGAGTGCCTTGGCACGAACAAATTACGGTTATTGAGTACAGGACATCGTGATAGCGTTGGCGCGCGCACGGGGATCGCGCTTGATTAATTAAATGCATAATTTGAATTAACGATTACCGATAAAAACATACAACGAATCTTATAATACGCCGATTTATCATTTCGCGCGGATACCGTTGTCGCGTTTTTCGCTCGTTGCCACTTGAGCGCCAGTTCATTTTGCAACAATGCGCGCCAGGGATCGTAAATTCGGTACACGCGGCATGCGAAAAACGCGATCGATCGCATTATCGAGCTAATTGAAAAGTCGTTCCGACTAATTAATCAAGTCCGTAAAAGCTGTCCGCCGGATGAACAATGCTTGTTCCAACATTTTCCATATTTCGGGTTAAATGTTATCATATATTTAATTGGGATGTTATAGTAGTTTAGGCGTTTGATAACATTTGTGGAATTTTTCCTAATACCTAGATAAATTAAAAGGATAAACATTTCTATATTTATTGAAGTGTTTAAATGATACACTTATTGGTTTAATTTTTTAGTTAGAAAAAAGCTTATACCACAGTCTCTTGGGGAGAAGTATACATGTGAAAACTATTTAAAAAGTGTTCAAAATTCGTTGTATTTACTTATTTTTGCTCAGTATAAAAATAAATAAAATCGACTATTTTAAAATGTTTTGGTAACTTTTTGTTTTTTCACTTGCTTATCACATTAGTGGTTGCTGGTTCCACGATTTCATTTTACTAAAATCTGTTATGACCAAGTACCTTTAACTGAATTGTACTTTTAAAGATCTCCTATGTGAATAATACTTTTTAAAAGGTCACTAAGTCAAGAATAATGTCCCTCTCCATAATTTTTTTCTTCGAAATGTTCAATGTAGGCATAGTACGTCACGTATGTACTCGTGAAAATTTCGTCGGCGAATCGGCGCTCTTCCTGGAGGATTCGTAGAAAGTTCGCCAAAAGGAACATTCAACAATTACGGCGCGCGTCGTCGGCAAAGTAAACGTCGGCGCAGTCGGGTAAAAGACGGCTAAAATCCGCGGGAACAAGTCGCGCGCGAAATGGACACCGATACATGGAAAGGTGGCGACGAGACATGTAGCGCGCGCGAAAAAGAAACGAAAGGCGTGTTGGACTCGATGCTCTCCGCCTGTGCATGTTTCAATAATAGCACGGCGTGCTTTTGAAAGCAAGTCCTCTTTGCGATCGGTTGCTCAACCTGATACCACGTCTTCGGCAGTTCTTCCGTTAGCTTTCGAACTGATACGGGCGTGGCTTTTGCAAATTTATCGATTAATTATAGGCGACGAAAAAATGCGCGCGTAGATATTGGCCAATAATTCGCGACGCAGCAAAAACGCGCGAAGTCCGGCGACCGGATACCAGGGCCAAAGTAGGTCTGCTTCAAACTCGGAATACCACCGTTTCGGGTCCGTTTAATTGGGTATAATTCCGCGCGATGTTTTGTTTCCCGCGAGCGTGTCGCGATTTTAATTGAAAGCCGTGAAAAAGTGGCGATCGTTTTATCCGGATTCGCCGACGCGTGTTGTACAACGCGCAATTAATAAAAGTGTCGAATAATTTCTCGGTGCTTTCGCCGGCGCAGACTCCGCAGCGTTCTCTTTAATCGTTAACGAGAATATCTATCACTTGTCACATCCAATCAGTATCGTTAGCATCGCGCATGCACTCGGCCACGTACGAAGTGATGCCATTTTTGTTTAATTATCGGCGATGAGCAGAAGTCATAAATTATGACAACGACGCGCGCGCACCATGTAAAACTGGTTGATATTTATTAGCACCCCCACACTCCAGATTCGCCATCGCGATGTGATAAATTGTCGAATCGACTGGGCGATAAATTGATAGCCCGGCCAATTGGCTTGGCGTACTGGCAGGCACGTGATAGTTCGATAGTTTGTTATCGCGGGCAAAAATGTTCCGCCCGGCTCTTAACTGGTTTCATCGATATCCCCGAAGCTTTGATTTCCAAATTCAGATAATGACGCGCGGCAACACTTGCTCGTGTCGTTAACAAGTAAATACGTCAGTGACAGATTGCGCGCGGCCGCGCAGAATGCGCGCGTTTTGCTGTTTATTTTGCAATTGAAGCGTTTAATTCAACAGCACGATTTTCTTGCAGCTATTCTTGGCAGGATTACGGATAGGTACAGGGGCCGAGAACCGCGCGGAATTAGTGCTTCCTGGACGCGTTTCAATCTCGAAGTAACGGTTATTTACAAGAGAAGTCGAAACTCGAAAATTGATCGGGGCTCCATACCTCTCTACATCCGTTCAGCTGACCTGGCCTGCAAGTGTCCGAAAATCAGGCAGAACACGTTAGTATTTCACTCGTTATTGACAGTTTGCTTGCTAAATTTTGCGTTTTAGCGGATAAGTTGGGCAGAATTAGATAAGAGCAGTTTTTACCCATTAAGGCTTTTGTGCCATAATTTACCATTTTCGCGCGCATCGCGCTATAATTATTTGGAGCATGAGTTATTATCATTAGAAATTGTGTTTACGAAGCTGATTTATCGGTGCTTTAAATTTGTAATCACAATTTTACATCGAGCTGCGTTTGGTTCTAATTTTGTACACGGTGCAGAAACGTGATTTATTAAATGCTAGACTAGCGTCCGTTTTGCTTGTGCATGGAAATGAAGTTTACGTGTTAGTGTACTTTTCATTTATGCAAAAACGTTAATCCGCACTGTGCCCAAATGTTCCGAGACGCGTTACAATGGAAGTAAGCTTGTTAAATCGTGTGTGGCAAATATAAAATTTTCGTACAAATAAAGACAGATGGTCAACGGGGTGAGTCTCGAAATATACTGCCGATAAAAATCTGTGTAAAATTATACCGATAGTTGATGGCAACAAGAAACACATGTTTAGTAGCGTAATATTACACAATGAGTGGAATTTTACACTTGATTGTGTAAATTTATATGAACTGCCTAATTAGCTAATCTCCATGACAGTCTTGGAGAAGACAGTTTTTAGAGGAAACAAAATATTGGATTTGATAATTAAAGAAATTTGGATTATGAAATAAACAAAAAAGAGAACTTTAGATCAAATTTGATTATAAAACCAAATTTATTTTAGTTGCTTATGCGAATATGTTTTTCTGATTATTATTTTCCACAAGTAATCTACAAATTTTGCCATAGTTGTTCGATTTTTTGCGCTGTTAGAGATAGCAGTTTGGCTTATTATTTTTACGACCAAGGATATGTTGAGATACTGAGAAATTCAATTTTAAGATTTTGAACATATTGAACGCAGTTTTAAACGATTTATGAATTCAATTTATGGTCCGATCATAAATCCCGCTTAACCTACATCACATGTCAGTGTCTAAACACGCGCAACTTTTTACCGATAGGCCCGGTATGAGTAAGAGTTAAATTTACGTATCAGATTTTGAAAGTTGCACTGACATAAACACGGACGTGGTATTTATATCGCGATAGAGCTTTACAACGCTATTATCCATGCACGAAAAAATGTCTGGCATACAACAAAAACTCTTGTCGATCTCAGCGCAGGAGTCTGAGTTTATGTAACTTTCCGTTGTATAACAAATACATGTAACATTGATTTTTTCACACAATAATTGCCACATAAAGTACCATACTTTATAGTAACAATGATGGAAAGTAAGGCAGTCCTGAAAAATTAAGTTCCATCTCTGTAAAAAATATTCCATACATTGTACCATAATTTATAATGACGTTTCAACAATTTCTAATATTTATTTCCTATGTAATTATAATTCTGAAAGTGTGATAATTTTTAATGTAATCTTTTTCTCAGTGCACAACTAAGTGTAAAAATTCACTTTTCACAACATTTTCCATCTTTCGGAATAATAAAACAGACCAACAAAAACGATTCACATTTTATATGTCGAGACTTATCATAAGAATACCCTCCACTAAAAATTCCAATAAATCCACTCTAAAAAACGCGATCCTTCAACTGATCTCAGGAGAACAAAAACGTGACTAATAGAATAGTTCGAACTGCGCTGCGTTCGTTGATGCGACTGTTATTTAAAAAAATGTGTGTTTCCAGATCCTACTTGATTCTTGGCGTGGAGAACGACGGCGTAGATCACGACGGATTAACAGTGACACAAAAGTCGATCGTATTCGAGTGGCGCGACGAGTGGCGCAACCGAATGCGCCGTTTGGAGAAGAGGGCGAAATCCAATTGTCACTGAAAAATCACGACGTCTCCTATCAAATCCGCCACGCACTCGAGATTAAGAGCCGCGTCATCTTAATCTTGCCGATCACGAAGAACGTCGATACCCGTTTGCCCGGCTACGAACGACGACGCGACAGCGACGCTCGCGAATCACTAAACGTTCAATACAGTTTCCACAATACTTGAAATACTTAACCGTTGCAAAGGGCTGTCGCAAATCAATCATTTGCTGCGCTTAGTTGACATTTACACGTAATATGCAGGATGTCATGTAATCGGCGGCTAACGAACGCGGCGCAAAAAAGTAACGCCAAAACTGGTGTACCAAAAAAAAAAAGTTGTCGAAATGGACGACTGCGTTCGTTATCCTCTAATGTAACAGCATGCTGTGTATATAATATAAATATATAAATACACAATGAGATATCAAATTAGTCATACGGCGAACCAATCGTCGCGCTTTGCAGAGAAGATCCGACTCAAATCTTGCGCTTCAGAGCTGCGGCAATTGTACCTAAACATAATTGTCAACGAAACTCATTCTTTTTCTTCCTCTAATTTATTTATTCTTCGATGCTCGGCCTCGCGCCGAATATTCTATATAAATATATAAATATATAATATAAATTATGAATAAAATATTTTATACTGTAATGCGTTCGTTATTGTAGATTTTCTTGTACATTTTTTATATGAAAGTATAAGCAAGAAGACTTCATTTAGTGCGTAATACAATTTATACTTGGATGTGCCGCGAACAAGCAAATTGAAGAGGCTGTGTGGGCCTACAATAGATAGTGTACATCGATATGTAAGAATTCGACCGATGGCGTATCTTGCGGGACGAATTTTGTAACTCGGAAGCGATTCGTGTCACTGTTACTTTCAGTTGCTCGTTTATGGCAAATCAGTTCGCTAAATGAAGATACCGATATTTTTTTACAATTCGTGTTACAAGTTGAATTTAATTTAGACGTATGAAATTGTGGACGATACATTATTTAGTCACGTCAACTAACTTTGTTCGTATATGTGTAAAAAAACGTTGTTGCGTGTGTTTTAATGAAACCGTAAAATGTTGCTTCTGATTTTGTACGAATACGCTTGGAAATATACAATATTCTTTTACGTTTGGTCCGTTCGTGCATATTTGCATTCCTGCAAGTTATATCACTTTCAATACAGCGAGTTGGTGATAATCAGCTTGCGTCAGAGGCTCAACGAGACCGTAATCAGCATGCCAGACAAAAATGGGGAATTAGTGTGAAGCGACCAACTTCCGGTCACACAACACTACTTGTTCAATGTTCTAACAAAAACGATAACAATACAAATCTCACTGCTGTAATTTCAATTAATATTAACATTTTCTACTTTGTGATACCAACTCGTCGACGGATTGCTCCAGCAATGGCTGTTGCCGGAGTTTCGAACATCTTTTTGACAACTTCTGTCACGGTTGCGTATGGTTGTAAAATTCAACGGCTACTTTAATAACGTTGCACCTTTCCGTTTGTTAACCAATAAGCTTTCAGAGGCTCGTCGAACGTAAACGTAACGAATAACGCGTGATTGTACACAAAATCTTTCGATACACTCGTTCAGAGGATTTTCCACAAAATCGTATATTTTGAATTTTCGACGGAAAATTGCATATACTTCGTAACGTTTTATAGCAAAGTATTGTAATTGACGAAACATATCTGAACAGACGATTTGGATTGAATCAAAGTCATCGGATACGGTTTGATGTTGAGGTACGCAAGAGCAGCGTCAGGAGTAATATATCAAAGTTATTAAAGTAAGGAGTAAAAGTGTGTTGCTGCCTATTAGCTTTTCAGGAACCAACCGGGTAGTTTCACGTATGATACGGATAATCAGTATAGGCCGTACATTAAGGTCATATTCTTTTAAACTAAGATAGAGTAATTGATGAAATCGAACTCCGCGAACGTTTGTAACAGCCGTAATTCGTAAAGCATATTTTGGAAAACCCAGATAACATTGTCGTACTTGATTTCGTGTTTGTGCGACGGAAAACGAGTCGTATTGACTTCGTCTGACAAATTATGAGACATAATTTTCGACGTTATTGTGGCCATACCTACGCTTTCTACAAATCGTATAAATTCGACGGACTTGCACGAGTTTTTTTATCATTGACATATCAGTAATCGAACCAATGCGTCGAGGTGGACTTTTTATTTTGCATAACAGTATTGAGGGACGTGTGTAGATTTGTCTTATTTATTGGGCGACGAAAAGTGCACGACGCACCCAGTCGAAAATAATTATGATAGTTTTGCAGATTTCGATCTATGAAGACTGATACGCATAAGATGCAATACCTGTTAATTTCGGCTGGAACAGGGAGTCATATTAGGTGTTGATAAGCTTATTGTTATCTGGGACGCAGACTGCCGGCCGCAACATTTCAAATTCTCCAAACGTTAACGATCATTTCGAAGTATTAACGATGTATCCGGAAGAAATTCGTCTAAAATTAATCTTCGTATATTGTATTGTGTAAACAATGTTCCAATGAGTGTGCTATTTATACCTCCAAATTATATTCTGACAAAATAACCAATCGTTACTGTACTACAAACTATGACTAGTTGGATTAAATTATTAAGTGTATCTTCGTGTATTATGTAATAAATGTGACTAGATGGACAATTAGAATAAAACACTAAAAATATTAGAGGTTTGTGGTAAATTATTTCGACTCCGTCTATTGTTCACAGTTAATTTTGGGAGTAAGAAAAATTCGTTGTTTCGTTGGTTTTGTTAGGATACGTAATTACTGTTCATTTTGCCAATTATCGTTTCACTTGGTAACGTCCTGACACACATTTCAATGCATATCCTCGACAACTACGTGAAAGTCTCCAAAACTACATGGACTTGCGAAAGTGTACAAAGCTGCAAATGATGCGGCAACTTGGAAAAGATAATATGCAAACTTCGTGATTGCCGTATGTCCACAGTTTCTTTAGACTGTCGGTGTTAATATCGGTTCACTGCAAGTTGCACAGACATTAAAGTGCTACTTTATAGTGATTACGGGTTCATAATTAACTCAGCTACACGTGTGTTTCATTGTAGAATTTGTCTAATAATTAAATAGAAGTATTAAATTATTAATACAGTTATCGGACTAATATACAATTAATTAAATCCAGTCATCGAAATATGATGATAAATCAACGTGAATTATTAACATTGATTTGAATATTAGATTAATGCATACAATTATCACATTTCGGATATGCAAATATCAGTGTTGCAGAGTGATCTTCCTGACAGAAGTATTAAACGATAATGAGTAGTGAATTTGTGGTTTATCGATAGTTCTGATTTGTATTATTTATGTTTATAAAACATTCATATGGATGTAATGATGATATCTATGTACTAAAATTACTCAGATATATTACCGCGAGTTGTACGTGTGCTGCCATCATATGTTGTTTCACTGAAATACTTTCCTTTCCAA
This sequence comes from Ceratoteleas bidentatus, assembly GCA_022817645.1. Taxonomy (NCBI): domain Eukaryota; kingdom Metazoa; phylum Arthropoda; class Insecta; order Hymenoptera; family Scelionidae; genus Ceratoteleas; species Ceratoteleas bidentatus. The sequence continues at coordinate 30,224 of JABFPB010000313.1, forward strand.
AGACATTTACCCAGCTATGGTGACTTTTATAAATATTGTTCATAAACGTTCATAACTATGTTCTACCATAATTACGTTCAACATGTGTTGATAGTAAATTAATGTATTGTTATTAAAATAACATTTTTATAAACAAATCGTTATATTATGTTGTTGTGAAATAATCAAAATATGGTAAAGTAGAGCGCATTGAACATCGGTCGATAAAGTAGAAAACTGTATAACCTGCAACTTAAATTAACGTAGAAGGGTATTGATTCTGAACAGAGTAACGTGAAAATTATGTTTATTCATACCCTTATGTTAATTAGAAGTGAAAGTTCGTTTTTGTCCTAAAGTTTCACATTGTAGAAAATAATAATATATTATTTAGAATTAATGAGTATTTCATAATGTTACATATTGTTACGTGGTCTGCTGGTTTGAACTTTGGCAAAGTTAAAAAACGCGAGAACCACTTTTTCGTGCGAGTTCGGGGGAATAATAATATGGGCACTTGAATAAAAATCACTCAACCAATTTATTGGCAGTGATGCCTTTCACACAATTGGGAGAGTGATTGTAATGTACGAGAAAATCGACGCACTACTTTCTGCATGTAATACTTTCTTAATTGATATCTCTTCTAACTTCTTTCTCTCTGATCTGTTTCTTTATTCTTACTATTGGTCTTATTCTTAATTTTGTCTCACTAAAGAGACCTTCGCCTGGGGTCTTATATTTATACTGCTAATTAGGTGGTGGGGGTGCAAATTAACAAAATCATCTATGTGGCCATACGTTATCATAACGTTTTCGCAAATACCAGAAAGTCTGGACCATGCTTTCGCGGATGTCTCCAGTTTTTAATCGTAGGACGGATTTTGGTCTCGCGATAATATTTGATTCTTCGAAACCATAATTATAACGCACAGTTTTACGATAAAAAGTTCTCTGTGGACCTTTCTCGACGTAACAATATATTAAAACATAAATTTTAACAATCATTGCTTCAAATAACACAAAATGATTTTTTATAGTAAAATGTTGCCATTTTAAAAATGACATTTCTTCTGTGCAACTTTAAACTGATAGACTGCTGAAATGACATTTTTGCGAAAAATACTTTATAATAATTGGATTTTTATAAAACTTCTTTAGAAATTCACTATTTGTTTAATTTACTGTTTCATTATCCATTCGCAAAATTGCAGGATTAAAAGATACATTCTTAATAATCTTCTTATTTTTCATTCTTTATAGATCATTCGAGACAAAAACAATTCATAATGATATAGCATAATTAATACATTATACGAGTTTAGGTCTATTAACAGTTGAACACACTCTAAAAAATCAAACAAAATCCAAAAAAAATTAGTTTGCCTTTAAAAAGATACAATTAAAGTAAATGTCTCTGTGCCTTAGGATAAAGAAATGAAGTGGAATCAAAACTTTTAATCAAAAATTACCACCGTATGGGTCAAGATTGCGAATAATTAATTGGATTACTAAATCTGCCCTATTCCGTAATTTAAACTGACCGACATCAGTTAAGAAGACAGTAGACAATTCACATCAGCATATTAACGTCAACGAACACGTCCTTAACATTTGTAATACCAAATATGACAACATCAGCAGTTGGGAAATTGACTTACCGATATAATAATATAGTTTTCACTTGAAAACTTTAAATAATATAATACGCAGACAATCTCTTTAATTAGTTTCAATGCATCAAAAAGTTGAGCAGTTATGTGTAAACGTGATTTTTCCGTCCAACAAATATAAGGTAATACGTCATATAAAGTAACAATCACAACCAGGTAACGGAAAGTAGTTACCTGGGTAAACACGAGTGATTCATTCACTTACAAACGGATATTAACATTTTGTTGACTTTTGAATGTTTCACTGACTCACTATAGAGTGACAAATTAAATATCAATACGATCAATAACAGCTTTCGTTTTGTGGTTGAAAGTGGGCTGAAATTAACTCCAGCATTTTCGAACTGTTTAATTTCAGTGGCTTACTTGACCACCAGCTGATTGAATTCAATTTTCTTTTTAGGAGCTTCAGATGAACCTATTTTATTGCAAAAGGAAATGTACACTTCCATTCAAAAAGCTATTCGCTATAATTCCGAATTCTTTAATACCAGACACCTCAAAGCTTATCGCACTTCAGCGATTTGACTCTAGATTAAAGAAACCTTATAAACGTAACGTGAAAATTTATCCGCTCAAAAATGGAGTCGCTGCGTACAGATTCACAGAATCAAATGATATCTAAGTGATCAATATTCGGTTGTTTCGCAATAGATAAATCTATAATTATTATAAAATCAGTTTTGGTATTTGCAACTGATCTTCTTAAAAAAGAATTCAGTCAAAACATTTGTCATAAAAGTAATAAGCCATAAGCTAAATATATGTCATGGTTTAAAATTCAGCTGTGTAGATTTTATTGCGTGAAAATTTAATTATCGCTAATTTTCTATTCCAAGTCGAGCGAGTTAATGTTGCGGAATGTAATGCTGTAAGTTAGCGTTTAAAATGAGGTTTTATAGCGTTACAAAGCCGAAAGCATTCCCGAAGAAGAGGTCGTGATATTCAAGACCATTTCCAATATAGTGATTGATGGTGCCAAGGGTGATGGAGATTTTTCAAATAAGAAAAGAACAAGTTCGAGAGATGTGATCAATTTCACGGTCATAGACGACATGCACTGAAAATTTCAGTCTTCGCATTGCCAGTATACTTTAAGGACTGCAAATTGTGCTTCGTTATTTGGGTGAAAAACTAATTCACCTTTTTGATATCTTTAAGAAATGAATTCGACCAATGCTTGAAAAACTAATTACATAAAATACTTTGGTCAATGTCAAAGAAAAAAATTGTTCCACAAATAATCAACATCAGAATTTACATTAAGCTTGAAGTTAATTAACCATTGATGCACTGTATCTCTGCACTATGATCAGTTTGTGAAACCATTCGAACGTTGAGCAAAGGACTCCGCACAAATTCAATATAAATGACTTTTCTCGTAAAATACGCGAAACTTTGTATTTGATCTTCTAATGCCATTCCGAACAAAAGTCTCAATGGGCCCAAACCTTTAAAATAAGATCGAAATGTTTCAAAATTACTTTTATTGAAATAAACCTGTGCATCAATAAAGTGTACATGTGCGCGCGCGTGTGTGTGTGTGATTTATTGAAAGAAATCCATCGATGAAATCCTTATTAATCCTTATGGATGAATCATCTGAAGACTGTGGTTTGTGTATTTAGAATGTTACGTAAAACTCGTAATCGCGTCTGTTGATAGCAATTCGTTGTTTAGCCTAATTATTCTCTAGTGTAAGTTGTATGGAGAAGTCATTCGTCTATCGCAAATGAAACATGTTGAATATCGATGATCCATGATCACGGAATCTGCGTACATCAGATTCACACGTATACGCGCGCAACACGCTCTCGCAGACTCACCCATAATCAAACACATATATAACCCATGCGCACACGCATTTCATTGAAACGTTGATTTGTTTTAATAAAAGTGGTTTTAAAACATTTCGTTCTTATTTTAGAAGTTTCGGCCCATTGAGACTTCTGTTCAGAATGACATTAGAAGTGCAAATACAAAGTTTCGCAAATTTTAAGTGAAAGGTCATTTCTATTGAATTTGTTTTTCTAAAATTTTTAGAAACATTCTAAATTATTTTTAACAGTCGCAAGAATGCATCGTTATAAGTTTGCAATCAATGTGTTCGATATACAGTGCTGCCATAAGGGGGATTTGAACCCATGACTTTCCACGCAGTAATTTAATTTGACCTCGGTTAAAGCCATAATTACATTTTTAATACTTGGCTAGTGATTACCGTTTCTCTTATTCTTTGCAAATTCTTTTACAAGTTCTATTTCAAGGTTATTTAATCAACAGTACGATTTAAATAGAACTTGGAACGACTCTTGAAGATGCACGCGATTTTCCGAGTTAAATCAAATAAATAAATTTGTTCAAATCTATTTTGTTATTTTTACCATTTCTTATATTCATATTTTGATGATTCTAAATGCCGCGCATGTGCATTGTCAGACATGATATGCCGAAGTACTGCAATACGAACACCTAACCTTAAAACTAAAATGTATATCTCCTTCTAATTCATTGCACAGAGAAGGACAAATGATAAGTCGCTCGAAATAACTTCCTTTCAGAACTTATCATTTCTAACGAAATACTCAACAAAATGTTTGGTAGAATCAACCAAAATTTGTTGGAGACCAAATAATAACACAATTATTTGGTTGATTTAAATAAGATATTTCCCTGTGTGTGTAACGATTCTAGCTGAGAGGTTATATTTTAAGCTTGTACGTCGAAGATCGCGCGATCAAATCCCAGCTAAAAATCAGATTTTTGTAACTGATTTGCAATTGCTTGTCTTTGCAATTGTTAGACATATTTTTAGAAAATGTCTACACATTTGATAAATTAGGGATTTGTAAATTTGGCATTTTTCTCAAACATTTTTATTGTAGAATAGTTCAACAATATTTCACAAAAACCTAATAAAAAAGATCATAGCTATAAAAACGCAACAAAAAGTGCATCAAATTGGTTCTTCAAAGGAGCTTAAAATTCAGCCACAAGTGGTGCTCAAAGCAAATTGTACACATAATAATCCGGCAAGATTTTGTATATTAACTAATAACTGAAAGAAGAGCAAACGACGTGCACCGTTGGAAATCTTTACGTTCAAATTCATTTGTAACTGAAGTAACGAGCGTCAAGAAGCTTGTAACTTTATAGCGTGTGTACAATGTTAAAAGCGAGTAAATCTTGAGGAAAGTAAGTGACGTTTGAAGTCGGTTGCCTTTGCCGCGTGGATTAACCTGTGAAATCTGCTGACAAAGTGATAGCGCGTTGCGAACTCCGGTACCGAAAAAGTAGCAAATTAGCGACACTGCGCGCGGCTTGCTATTAAACGCATTATGTAGTAGCTACTCAATACCGTGGCGCCGCTGTCGCGCTCATGCGCACCCCTAAAAAGCATCACTTACGCCCCGATGACACACCTCGCTACTACCCGGTTTGGATGATTAACGATCCTCGTAAAATCGAAACTTATGGCAAAGTCGGATTAATAGGATCACTAGAATCATAATCGACTATGACTGTTCCCGAAATCGGATATTACATTCAACTATAACTTCTAGCTCCAAACGGTATTCCGGCGGAAAAGTTACGATTCGAATCTTTAGTTTATATTATCGCGCCGATATTCAAATCAGGGGATAGATTTGGGGTTACTGTTATGGTGAACTTATGGATCCGACGTCTTACGAATGACTGCGTTTGTTTATGCCGGCTACGTAACACTTAGACATGTAAAACCTGCATAATGTATGATGCCTCGAAAAACTGTTACACGTAATAGATGGCGAAATTATGTTTCCTTTATTTTTTTTGATTTTGTTTCCGTAGTTCCATCGCATTTCAAGTAAGTCTTGCATAGTCTTCATACACTTTACTGAATTGATATTAATTTACGAGCGGTTTCAGTTTTTGAAATAAAAATTACAAAGAATTGCTTGGAAGAATATAATTATTGATAAAAGCATTTCAATGTTGGTACCAGTTTGAATCTGACTGAAGGTCTGTTAAACGAAGAATGCAATGATATGTTTTATTAAAAAAAACATAATTTGGATATAACCATTTTTGTTGGTTAATAATATATTCTTTATTACAAAAAACGTTTTTGATTATGTCAAAATTCGTTGCTTGAAGGAATGTAACATTCGAACCTTCATATAAGTTCTCTCACCAGAAATACCTTGGAGTGGATATAAGAATTTTCTACCAATTTCCTACTATCTTCGGTGGCATAACTGATGACAGATGATAACAGACGTTGATTATAGGATGTCCCAAGAATCAGGCGATATTGAACATTCGCGGCATATACGGTTGAATTGTCGAAATCACAGTAATTTTTTAAACCACAAAATGCATCTAATAACAGAATAACATACATATATTCATATTTGAATATTGTTATGACTATTATTATTGTTTATTAATTATAACAATTAACGTTATCACATAACAATAAAAAGCTATATTTTAGAAATATCGCAAGCGTTGTATTTTCTTGAACAGTACAATGAGTATTTCTTTTAAGAAAATGTCAAATGACGATATACACTGATGAAATGCAGCATTATAATAGGATGTCGGATTAAACCGAGATAAAAAAACTTATGAAGCTTTTCTTTAAACAAACCTTTTTTCCTGTATTCATATTATTTAGGTGAGGAATCCAACTCAGCGAAAGCTATTGCGAAACAGATTATGCTTATCACAATAAAGAATTGTTTGAATTTAATATTTAGAAGCTTAAACCTGGAGATGTACCCAAACGATAATTCTTATTGTCAGTCTGGTATAATCATGCTACACATTTCCAAAATTCCAATGTTAAACAAACTTGATAAAGTAAGTATTTTTATGATAAAACTATGTATTTCTATAATATTCTACATAAAGTTCAACTTATGTAATCAAACTTTAGAATTAGTACATCTTAAGGTGATGTTTTTCATATTATATTATTTTCAGCCAATCATATTTTCCAATTTTGGGAGTACATGACTAGCTGACATATTAATTTTTACTGACTTATTTTCGAAATCAATGAAATTTCGATTTATTCGCATTTTAATGAAGCAAAATTATGAAATTTCAATATTTGTGAAAAAGTGTCATTAACCCCTTTACCGTTACAGACGAGATATCCCACATTTAAAATACACAGAACATCAAGGCATGTTAAATGAGCGAAATATCTCATCAAAAACCGGGAAGGGGTAAAAAACTCTGATTGGTCAGTCAGTCCTATTTTTCAAAAATGCAGAATCTCGCTATGGTAATTTTCGATGAAACGATTATTCTAACTTTTTTCATAATCCAGACTTAAATCGCCTTAATCTACGTTGAAAACGGTTCCACCAAAAATAATTATCAATAATGTGTATTATACACTGAAGGTGATGTTAAATGTATTAGCTGAAACTTCACGGAAAATTTGGGTAAAATCAACACCACCCCAGTTGTAACGGAGCAAACATAGTGTATGATCTTCTTAGTTTGAACATATTACGTGCTGCATATTATCTGCTACCATTTATCTGCTAGAATAAGAACATTACAATTTATTTCTTAAAAAATGTACTGCATTTGTATTTAATATTTACCCTCTTGCATTACACATTATCCATTAATTTGAACACTTTACTTCAGCCACAGCATAGGGTGTTGATTTGACATCCTCGTTTTTATATTGTTTATACTGACTAACTAATTATCTGCGTAATGAAATTGCTGGTAAAATAAGTAACAAAAAAGCAAGCAAATTAGCGAAGGGAAACGGTAATTCAGAATTGGCTTCGTAAATTACAATTAAAGGGATCAACTGAAGACGTCAATGGCAGCGGCGGATGGAGAACAAAAAGAGGAATATTAATTGTGCGAAGTTGTATAATTAAGTGAGTAATTTGTTTTGGGAGAAATACATATATTGTCAAGTAGTTATCATTTTCACAGGTGCTATCTATCAGCCACGAATATAACTGTATATAATGTACTGATGCGAAAGTGCACGGCTCTTTGAGAATAATTATCTCCTTCGATTTTCGAGACCGCTTACTCGACGTTACGTCACGTTCATCTTATGCGTGTTATATATATCACCTTAATTGAATCGCGTATACGTCGAGAACAGTGCATGGTGGATATACTCTCTCGCCACTTTCCACAGGAACAGGATAATTCAGCGCGACCTAGTTTTATTAGAATATTAAACAATGTTTGAATTATCGATGATACCGGAGTAATTTCTGTAAATGCGCGCATTAAATCACACTTTTTGTCGCCCCTACCATTTTACCCTTCAACGGTTGCGTAAATTCGGCACCCCACATCGTTTTGTGGCGGAGCGTTATGTAAATTAATATAACCGTTTGCGCTGGGAATCGTCCTAAGGTATTTGTGAAATAGTACACAGTTCGTAAAAAAGTGTAATCCAGATTCGTTTGCAGCGCCATTTCGGCTGCGGCCGTTTCCGCACAATCATTTTCACAGGATAATCATAAAATTGATTTTAACTCATTTATATTGCATACCAATAAATCAGCGCAGTTTAAATGCAATGAATTTACGAATCAAACTGAAAATGAATCGCATTTGAAAAGGCAAAACGCGAATTAGCATTGTAACAAAGCGTTAAATTTTCAATGCGCTCTCGTACGGCAGAATAAAATAAATGCGATTGTAACATGCATATTACTTTATTTGTCATCAAATATTCGGACAGCATAATTTATGCATCGTGCGATCAGATGACCCAAAGTGCTTTTTCGACAATTTTTTATGCGTATTAACGCAAATTTTTCGCATAACCTCGACAGGTAGTATAAATTATTAGCAATTTGGGCGGGAATAGAGGACGTGAATACATATTTTGAAATTAATGTATTTATGCATTCGTGCTTCTGTCTTTAATAAGGGAAAAGCAAGTATCTTTCTGCGTAATGTTTTTTCATGAAGCTTTCTTAATATAAGCAATGAATGTTGAGGTTACTTTTATTTCACAATTTTATTGTTACGACTAATTTTGCGATGTGAATTAAAACGAGTGTAATGAGAAAAATTGTATGAGAATGTAGACATATTAAATTAATGAATAGCTTGGATAAAAAACGTAACTTGTTATTGTATTATTTATATTATAATAATATTCACGTTCTATGGTTACTTTCAGAGGTAGTTGTTTAAAAGTAAATTAATGCGCGGTACATAATGTATTTTATGAAATTATCGTGGTATAATAATTCGATTATGTAACATTCAAGATTTTGTGAAATGCATTGTCGATTTATCGAACATTTATCGAAAATTTATCGAATGAGAACAACTTTTAAGCGTTGTTTATTTTATGTTTTAACGTTAAAATTTAACACAATTCGGCAATGCATAAGGCAACTTTGCAGATAAGGCGGGGGTTTAGTCTGTCCGAATAGTCGAAGATTAAGACTACAGCAAGCTGCACTGTAAGATATCGAAGGTTAAACTCGAATTCAATTCAAGTTGTAGCAAAGTATAAATGCATTTAGACACCCAAATATTTTCAGACTTTTGTCGTACAAACTTACATAATTAAATTGATTTCTAATTAGTTTATACCATTACCAATGATATTTCTAATCTTTATTTGTTTATAATTATCATTATATTATGATAACTACGACACTAAGTAGTTATGTTACGTAGGTACTCTGAAATGGCAGAACTAAGAGAGTTGTTACATAATATAAACATTCCCTTTCTGAACTGCGTTATAAATATTCTTAGAACATAAGTAAAATTTAATAATATTATTTCAGTATATTCTAGTACAGAAGAGAATATATATCACACAAATACTTGGAACATATTTGTCATAGAATGAAACATGAAAAATACACTGACAAAACTAAATGGTACCTCCTAAGTTGTAAAAGTGCCAAGTGGAAAAAATTTACCACTTGCAGTTGTGTCGCTGTCTTGCCGCATAGCTGCATTGCGTACGGCTCGTTTAAAAATGAAGATAAAATAAACAAAATAATAAAATAAGACATCTGTAGTAAATACGCATTTTTTAATCAAGTTTCATAGCACAGTAACAACAAAAATGCAAAAAACGTCAGTTACTGATTTAATGATTCTCAAAACAAAAAGATCGATATATCAATGCTAATATCTTACTACATCAAATGGTAAACTTTTACAAAATATATACAAAAATATTAGTATTAATGAAATTATTTACATGTTACACGTAAGTTTGATGTAAATGATCATTAGTACTCTTCGTCATTTCTCATTGACTGAGAAAACTAAGTGAAAAAGTTACCACTTTATATGTACGAGATACCACTTAAGTTACATGAGATATCACTACAGTGGTAACTGGTACAACTAAGGTGGTAACTTTTACCAATTAGTTGTAAGTGGTAAAAACTTAGTTTTTTTCCAAAAAACTAAAAAAAACAAGTCGAACTTAGGCGGAAGGTATGTATTTTAGGGCACTGAGAAAACTAAGAAAACTAAGTGGTAAAAGTTACCACCTTAGTTGTACCAGATACTGTAGCGTTTTCTCGTACAGCTAAAGTGGTAACTTTTACCACTTAATTTTCTTAGTGAATTTCTTAGTTTTCTCAGTGTTGTAAAATAAATCAAGATACCTTCCGTCTACTGTAGCCACTCTGAGTAAAAATTTACAGTTTTCACCATTCAACAAATATTATGCCTTACCACTTGAAATTGTACTTCATATCTCAGTTTAAACTCAGAAAAATCAGTTGTGCTACTTTAGCGGTAAAGCCTGTAATACAATTAGTTTTCTTTTACAAATTGTGGAAGATTAAGTACTTAAGTTGATGTAAGACGTTTAAATTAATAAAGTTTTATGTTTCCGATTATTATCTCTTTATAATTTACTTGTAAGCTCAATACATTTGCAGAAGCATACTTTTATTCTATAAGAAACAATGAAAGTAAAGATTACATTAATATTTTTATATTTTAGTGATAACAGTTTTATAACTTATTTATAAATTGGCTGAAGCACTTGTTTGGCATAACCATATTTTGAAACAACTCAGATGTACCATTTCAGGAGCAATTTTTAGTATTTTAGTTGCAACCACTTAGATTGCCCAATGCGTCGGTACATCCGAACTTATACGGAGCGTATCACGAATTATGTTATAATGACACGACAAAGAGTACTGAAGAACATTGCCATTAAACTCCCGTTTAAAAAATAAAAAATTTCATTAATACACATATTTTTATATTAACGACCTATTGTACAAACTTTTTTTTCATAGAAATTACAGACATCTTTTTCATGTTCAGTTCTCCTCCTATGTGATTTATATCAGTTAATATTGTAACAAATCTGGAACATTATTCGCATGTCTCGAATTTAGAACGAATCATTTGTTCGCGGTTTGTAAAAAATGAATAGCTGCACATCAAATGCTCAACTACGATCTATATTAACAAAAATGTTACAAAATCTTCATCACACGGAACACTGAAATAATAATTCTCTGACTATAATATTGTCTAAGCATTTTTTAAAATCACTGAATACGTTCCAAAAAGGTAAATTTGCAAAATGATGCTTTTTTGATTCAACAAAAACTAAACTAATCTCAAACCAGCCATTTTTCCCGAAATTCAATTCATCATCGCGCAGAGTGCAATTTTTTGCACGACTATATAACACGCGAAATTACCGCCGACAAAGACCCGCGCTCGTTCACCCCGCAAAACGCGATCGCTTAATTAAAAAACAATTTCCGTGACAAGTGTTTCTTTGCGGGTGATCTTCGCAACTCAATTCACCTTGTTACCATTCCCGCGAATCACATTTACATAATTCATCAGCCCGTCACCTCGGAATTCTTGAATTATTTCCGGACCCGCGTCATTACAAATCTCACCTGGCGACGTGCGAACTTAAACGCAACAACGCCCCGACCGAAAACTCGCGCCGTTTTTAATCAGTTTTAATAATTCACCGCTTTCGGCAACAACCAGTTCAACTCCCGCTGGCGAACCTAACGCGATTTCCTCGACGCGATTAGAGCGGCTCGAGCAGTACACCCGAGTTAATCACCGGCGGAGCGACGTCACCGTTGTCAGGCAAAAACTGGGATCGCAGAAAATCCGGCGCGATTGATAGGCCCAGACAGGATCAGTCTGCGAGACGGAGACGCAACGACCAGACAACGTTACTGCGGAAGGAGGACCAACCATCGACCCCAAAATCCGGGGACCTTCACCATGCTCGTTTCTCCTCGTTATTGTCATTATCACCTATCAACAAGTCTCGACGAGGAAGTGGTTAGGTCACAGCGGAGAGTCTGCGCTCCAACATCGACGAGCCTCGTTTCTCGCTGAGGGAAAGTTAGCTGATATTTTATACTCTAGTATCAGAGAAAAATGACTATGGTGTGTAGAAAAGAGAAGGAAATACTACTGTGAGATAAAAATTACAATAGTATGTTCAATGTTATGTTAGGTAAAAAATATTATTTGATATATCACTGTGTAATATGTACCGGTCACCCATCCAAGTAGTAGGTAATGTCAATAATGCTTAACTTCAAGAACCAGCAATTTCGAGGTTTGCTCACCGTTATAATGAGACATATTTATCATTTGTCTCATTCTGGTTTGCCTACACTGAGAAATCGTCCGAGTTAAAATAATTCAGTATTGTAATTGAAACATGGTATAAGATCCACGATCTTCAGTTTAGGAATTGTTTTTCCCTATTCATATAACTCAAAAAGGAATAAATGTTACTCAGAGATAGATTGGAACAAGGTGCCACTCAAACTGGAGTTGAAATTACCTAAATTGAGATTTCCTAAATTGAGAATTGAAACATCTCTGTTTTTTAGATTCCAGGGTTCTCGACAATTAAAGTAACTATAAATAGATTCGTGTTGAATCATTTGAGTTTTTGTTGATAATTATTTAGCACATTTTGATAAAGAGTAGAATTTAGGACAGAATATCAAGGTATAATAAGGTAGATTCTCTTAAGCTAGTAGTAAAATAAGTCTATTCTGTGTAGTTTTAATTTAATCATACACAAGTACTTTATAAAAATAATCTCTTATTCGGATTAAAATTACACACATTATTGCGTAATTCACATCAGTATACCTCTGATTCATGTCGTAGACATCAGTTACCCAACATCGCGAAAAATTCAATTATCAGGCGGCAGTTTATCTACTCCTCTTCCGAGTCATTTCAACTTCTGTTGCTACTTTTACACTTTTCACCTCAGGAAAGAATGAGATTGCTCGAACTTACCCAAATTTCTCTCCCTGCAAGTCTCTTCATCAACAACGAATCGCTCTCCTCCCTGAAAATTCCTCCTATTGACCCAAACAATATCGTCTACCTGCACATTCCTCCCTCAAGTACCCAAATTCCTGTCCAAGCATCAAAAACAGAAACCTTCTTCAGCCAAGCAACTTCTCCATCAGCAAAACCTCCACAAAGACCCTCTCCACCCATCGCACCTAATACCTCCCTTATTACTCCCTCCCAAACTCCCGACTACGCTAACTTTTCGCCAATCTTTTTTCCGCGCAAGAATCTTCGGCTGCCTCGGTACGTT